>JBBPDJ010000008.1:1200583-1264854 GCA_037974625.1 Cucumis cinereus | reverse complement strand
TTTTTGGAATATAGATATATATATATATATATATATATATATATATATATTTATTTTAAAAAAAGTTGTTATTGGATCCTTTTTCTTTTTTACATTCTCTCCAATTTCTATGATTTATTTCGTTTTAAGCATATTCATGGCTTTTAGATTTCATATGAGGGTGTTTGTGTCCATGATTTCTAGTTAGTCGCGATTGAACTCGTGACCTCTTAGTTATTGAGATTACGTCTTCTTTGTACTTTTAAGTCAATCCATGATGGTACAAATAAATGAATTTAAAATGATGGTTTATCTATTTGCCCCCAGTTATCACATTGCCTTTTGAGCCCTACATCAATATTATGATTAATTTTCACTCCTTTTCATTGTAGTAAGTAAATGAATCGCTCTTTAAAAATTAGGGACCAAATAAGAAAAGTATTCATATATTTGGGACCAAAGTAATTATTCAGCTATCCATAAATTACGGGAAATTATATTGGAAAATTTGTTTTAAATAATAATATTTGTGATAGATGTCTATTTGGATCTATCACTTAAAACTATGGTAAAATTTTACTATATTTGTAAATAAATTAGTTCATCCTACTATATTTGAAAATAAACTATCGTATTATATCATCCACATCAAGTTATATTAAGCCAAAATAACATTAGACAACTTTATCATTATCCCGAAGTATTAGTTAAATTTACTTCTAAATCAAAGCAAGAAAAGAATCCAAAACCTTACAAATATGATAAGGATGGAAAAACTCAAATCGATGAGCTAATATGAGTATAACTCAACTACCATAACGTATATTTGCTTTAACTTTTCAACTCAACTTTTAAAAATACCATAATGTATATTTGCTTTAACTTTTCAACTCAACTTTTAAAAATAAGACATTTTAGAAAAGAAATAAAAAACAGTGCTCGACAACCGCACTTATTTTAAACCGTTTCTATAAATAAGAGTAAATAAAAACGATTATTTTGATCCGACTGTCACGTATTATATATATATATAAAAAAAAAACAAATGCATAAACGAAGTGCAATGGGACAAGGTAGAGGAGATTGAGATTTGAGAAAGACCCACATCGGCTAAGTAACCAGCAGGGGAACCTCAAATTGTACTATAAATAAACGACAATGGCCAACCTTTAAACATACTTACCTGGACGGGGTCGATGGGCGATCAAGAAGATCCATGGCCTAGGTTGGTGACCTCCATTGCACCTAACGGAGGGGTGCCCGCCTAAGGTCTGCCCAAAGTGGCAGAGCCTACGTCATAATTTGTGGTTGCGGGGGCCTGCGTTCGCGCGGCCCCTTCCCAATCCCTCAGTTTCAACTCTTCCGTCTTCCGGGTATTTCTTTGCCTCTCTAAATGTTTAATCCGAAAGTTGAATTTTGTCTGTCTTCAATCTCTGCATTATCTGTTGCTGTTTGCTTGACGAATGAATTTGAGCTACAGTTTTAATCATCTAAACCGATTTGTGAGATGATGGGTTTCTGCGAAGATGGATCTCTGGACATAGTTTCATCGTTTGGAGGAAAAAATGGTTGGACTTGAGTCTAACACAGTTTATCGTCTGGAAATCCAGGGCTTTTCCTAAATGATAGTGGTAGGATTTCGGGGTCTTTAACTGAAGAGATTACAAAAGGCTTTGAACTAGAAGGGCACCATGAAGTTGCATTGGGAGAGGACAGGATAAAGAATTAGAACTGAGAAGTAGATGAAAACATTAGTGTTATAGATTAATGGAACAGGATAAAAAATGGAACTGAGAAGTCATTGTGAATGGGTTGAAATGGAAGTTTAACATTTCTGTTGATAACTGTTGAATGTCTTTGAAATCAACTGAACCTGAAATTAGTGAGTTATATTCGGATGTCTTGGTTTGATGATGCAATTCTATTCATGTGTTCTGAAGCTCAAGAGTCCAAGCACGACAATTTCCATGCTTTGAGATTCATTCATAAATTTGGAAGGCTCCTTACTAATGAAGGGTTTTTGGCCCCATTTGGTGTTAACACTCATTTTACGGTATTGAGGTGTTTTTTAGGTTGCATTCATTTTATTATTATTTTAATTTTTACTTTGTTCGTAGAAGAAAGGGAGTAGAGGATAATCATTGCTCTTAACATTTTTGAATCACCTACCTGAGGTTGATGTGTTTGTTGTCCCTTCTGTGTTTAAAATTGAGATGCCTTTAACTTCTCAGTACGTTTCTTTTAGTATCTCTAGTCTTCTTGCAGAGTTCCCAAGAAAGGAACATTTTCGCATCATCTATTGTATGGCAGAAATTACTTGCAAGGAGTGAAGTTTAGTTGATAAAATTGACGTTTTCAAGTCATGGGGCCAATGAACTCTTAAACTAAACCAACTCCACTCCCCCCAACCCCTGCTCTTTGGTCCAAACATATCCTTTGTAACAGAAACAGATTAGTCATAATTTGTGATGTGATTTGTGCAATCCATATTTTCTCTGCTATGAACTTCTGCTTCAGGAATAGCTGTGAAGCTTTTATGAACTTCCCTTTGACTTTAATGAGGTTCTTAATCACTAAGACTCGAGAATGGTGGAACAAATATGATGTATGAAGCAAAAAGGAAAAAGGATCAGAGATTTGTATCTAGAATTTTACTTCATGACCAAGATGTCTAAATCCCCTTAAGCTAAGAGCCAGATCCTTCATAGCATAACTTTCTGCATTTACGTTGCTTATGAAAGCCGAGTGAAATTACCATCAGATTATTCTTTGTGGTTATCAAATTTCATTCGTGATTGATCCTTAATTGGGACGGAATCTATTTTCTTCAAAACTATATAGCAGGTGAAGTGGGAAAAAAATGAAAGACTTGATATTATAGTAGCGATGGAAGTTCTATATTCTAACATTTTTGTGGGAATTTTTAAAATTCCATCTAAAAATGTTATTGAGTCTCACTTTTACGAAAACGTAACGATTGAATCCAATAAAGTATCAAACAAAGGTAGTTGTAAATATAGCACTTAGTTTCAAAATATCCGCATATAAAACAATATTTTAAAAAGATTGTAAGTATAGCAAAGTCTGTCCACTGATGTTACAAATATTGGCCTATCACCATAAGATTTTATTTTAGCAGATTGTAAAGTTGTTATTATTAAATTGCTATTTATAAAATGTCCCAATGATTTAATAAGTAAATCAGAAAATATTACAAAATATTACGTCCTAAGTGAATCAAACCAGAAAATATAAAATTTATATGAATATTTTATTTTGGTGCAGATAATTTGTTGCGAGAAAGTATGGCGTCCGTCATTTTCTTATGTTGTTTATCATATCTAGTGTGTGATTTTCATGCCCATAAAGCTACTTTGCGACTCCTAAAATGGTCAGTTAGGTCGACTACATTTAGATATCAAAATAGAGTTAACCGAACCGAATCTGTGCATATAGAGCCTTGTTTTGTCTATTGAGTCTCAATGCTCTTAGGGGAAACCAAATCTATGTGTCCGAATACTTGTAATCTAGAAAAAGATGGGGGCAACATTGGGACCCTCTTTCTAGCACCAAGGAGCCACACTGATTCTTGGCTACAAATCAAATTTTATGCCTCCAATTTTAGGGAAACGATCCAATAATCTTTTACATAAATTTTACGATGGATTTTAGAGTTTCCTTTTTATTTTCAATTCTACCAAATCGACTCCAAAGTTTTGTCAATAGTGTCTTCTTTTCGAATTGCTGTCGAGGGGCTTCGACAACGAGCCGAGAGTGAGACTAAAAGAGAGATGAGCAAGAGTTCAAAGAGAGACTGAAACTTATTGGGAATGGGTCCAAGTTGCAAGAACGATATAGTAATGAAAAGTAGTGTATTGATGCACCGAAAATGATTGAAATCTATCGTAAGAGGTTAGTAAGTAACAAGTATGGGTTTAATTTTTAACATTCAGACAATTGAGGTTTAAAGTAAAATACTTTTGTTCAACATATTCCTTTGATAAACATTCTGACATGTTTTTCTTTATTATTATTTGTGAATTTCTTTAATTTTCTATTTACTGTCTTAAAATTGATAATAATTATTGTCCAAGTGTGGCAACAATTTTAAAGTTAGATGGAGTCATTGGAAACATTGGAAGGAGGAAGAGGGAGAAAGAGATGAAAAATAAGGTTCTTCGGTAGAATTCAATAGTGAACAATGATGGTCGGGTTATTTAGCATTCAGTCGTGAAATTTGTAAACAAACCAACCAACTCAACTCAGTGAGATAAACATCCTCAATGGTTTTTTAAAGAAATATGTTTTTGTTTGTAATTTGAATAGAAAAGAGTAAGTAAACAAAATATTGGTTTTAAGCGAAGGGTTAGAGAGAAAAGATAATTGAGTAAGTCCCACATCGGAGAAACATGCAGTAGGGGCCTCACGAAGCGCTATAAATACAAGACGATGGCTAACGTTGGAACATACTTACCTGGACGGGGTCGATGGGCGTTCAAAAAGGTCCATGGCCTAGGTTGGTGACCTCCATTGCACATACCGGAGGGGTGCCCGCCTAAGGTCTGCCCAAAGTGGCAGAGCCTACGTCATAATTTGTGGTTGCGGGGGCCTGCGTTCGCGCGGCCCCTTCCCAATTCTCTAGATTCAACACTTCACTTTATAGTTACGTTTGCCTCTGATGAATTTATAAAGCAATTTAATAACAAATAGAATTGTTGTGTTGTACATGAATATAGTAGTGTATAAATTGATTGATGAATGGTATGGGGTACTAAATGATTTTGATGAAAGATTCAAGCTATGAATCGTTTGAGGGGGAAATTAGTTTATTGCATAATTCCAACTTGTGAAGCGGTTACTTCTGAAGAATCGTTGCTGTAGGGGTCGAAAATTTGAGCAATCGTCTGTTTTATAAATCATTAGATTGTTTTATACATCACTAGATAGATGAATTGATTTGCTTGGTGAATGATTTGAGCTATAAATTAATTGATGAAATGGTTCAAATGAAACGACAGAGGGGAATAGTTTATTGTAGAATTCCAATTCGTGGTGCGGCTATCCCAAAATCCCTAGTTTACATCCGTTTTTTATCTTGACTTTTTGGTTCATTGGAAGGAAGGTGAAGATATAATTGAGACAACCCTATTATGTTTGTTCTCAGCTGAACATGGGTTAGGGTGTAGAGTAGTTCCATATTTTCTAACGGGTGAAGTTTCATGGTTGGTTTCAAATAGTTCATGTTCATAACCTTTCCGAAATTGCTAGCTTTTCTAAATGATTTGACAAATGGACAGAATTGAAATCTCTTTGAACAAAGAAGGCCCAAATATCTCGCTATGTGGAATGAGGATAGAGTGATAGTTTCTGTGTTTTGTTATTCTTTTTCACCTCATATTTCGATAAAACCAAGCTTTTTTCTTGGTTTTAGACTAAATTCAAGTGCTTGCTTAAGATAGATGGGAGGAAACAAAGATCAATTCCAAAAAAAAAAAAAGTAAATGAGATCTTTCCAAATTGAGGCTGATTTGTATTGTTTGTCTTTTTAGTTGATGTGATTCGATTCATGACTGTTTCCATTCATGTCAGTTCTTCGAGGCTCTGAGAATGATTCATAGATTTGAAAGGAACTCTCATTTGCTTCTATGCTTGAAGTACTCGGCGTCTTCTCTCTGTTTGAACTCGAGATTCTTTTTACTTCCCAGCACGTCTTTAGTATGTCTAGTCTTCTAGCAGAGTTCACAAAAAAGTTCACCTTTTCTTGGTTTTTAGTATTGCAGAAATTTGGCCGTTCGGAGTCGAATTTTGTGGTGTTAGAAGAATGGACCAAGCATTAGCTTCCTACACTCTCTCCCCTTTGAACTTTTATAAGAGCTTCAGAAATAGTTCTAGAGGTTTAATAAATACCATTCCTCCACTTTACTTCATCAAGATTCTTAAGACTCGAAAAGGGAGGAAGAATAATGAATTAGGGAAGCAAAAGGAAAAAAGAAACAGATCTTCGTTGTCTTTTGATAATACTAAGAGCCAGAATTATCCCACAAGGAATTACTTTTTGCATTCAGCTTGAAGCCATGGGAGGTCTTATACGCTTTAATCATGTTGAGTGAAGTTACAGTCTGATGCTGCATTTGTGGGCATCAGATTTCACTAACTTGGACCTGGAATTTAAATAAAAGTTACAGTAATCTGAAGATTTAATTAGAATCACTTGTGAACCAATTCACTTAATTTAATACTCACAGAACCTCACGTATTCCTATAATTGTGTCAACTTTGGACAAAAACTCGGGTTTCGCTTATAGAACCATTCCAAAGGTCTCATAAAGTGAAACCATTTTAAAAGTTACATACTAATAGGATGGTTGTATTCACTTGTATAATTAATAATCACTTCATTTTTGTAACAAAAATCGTGTGTCCAAACACAAATATGAAACTGCCCAACTTCCCAAAAATGTTTGAATTCAAATTCCACTTCCGTAACAAAGATCGTGTGACCAAGAATGTACTGTAAACTCAACTGATATTAGAACTTCAAATCAAATACAGTAAACAAAGTTGAACTCACACTAATAAGAAAAAGGGATCTTAAATCAAAGGAAAACCACTCTATCATCCTCCTCAACATTTACAAATCAGATGACAAAAAACTATAAACAATCAAATCCTTAATCTCACCCTTAATATAACAATACTTCCTCAAAGTCCCCTCTTTCTGAAACCCAACTTTCTCAACAACTCTTTGAGACGCCCTATTCTCCACATACACAAACGCCTGCAATCTCACCAGATCATGAAACCTCTCAAACACTTGAGGAACAGCCATTCTCAACGCCTCCGTCGCAATTCCTCGACCCCAATACTCTCTTGCCACAGCATATCCAACATCCGCCTTACACCCCCAATACTCTCTTGCCACAGCATATCCAACATCCGCCTTACACCGATCCTCACCCGACCACGGATAAACCGAAACAAACCCAACCGACCGCCCATCAACACAAATCGACCTACGCCAAGGATGTGGAATACAAACATCCCTAATGAAATCATGCGCCTGTTCCTTGGACGTAAAAACATTCCATCTTATAAACTTCATTACTCGATCATCCCCAGCCCAAACCATGAAATCATCAACATCAGAGAGCTGGAATGGGCGGAGTGTAATTTGAAGGAGCTCCATGGTCTTTAAAGTCTACTTTAAGATATTCGTTGAAATGTGTCAGAGAGAATGGTGGGTCTATATATGCCTTTGCTTGATGGTCAGTGTTATATTATATAGAGCAAAATAGTTTATGGAGTTGGAGAATTGGGGAGGGGCTGCGCGTTGACGCAAGCCCCAACTACCACAAATTATGACGTAGGCTCTGCCAGCAAAGGGCAGACCTTAGACGCGCACCCTTCCAAAGTGCAAGGGAAGTCACGATGTCTAGGCCATGGCTATTCCTGATCGGCCATCGACCCCGTCCAGGTATGTACCTTTCAACGTTGGACTTCACTTTCTTTTTATACTAACCTTATTCCTTCACGGCTTTGGGATTCTCCGATGTGGGACTTAAATAAATGTTTACTGATCCATTCCACGGCATCCCTTATTATTTTTCTCTGTTTCTTCTTTTTATATATATATAATGCCTTTTGAAAATTTTATTTATTTTGTCGAGCTTAATTATTCAAATTCTCATCCTATCTTTACTTAAAAAAATCTTTTAAAAAGAATAAAAGTTGGTTAAAAAGGATAGGGAAGAAATGTTTTTTTTTTTTGTTATTATTATCTTTAGAAGATTAAATTAAAAAATTGGGATATAGAAGATATTTTCTGCTTTTAGGTTTACCGAATTCTTTTTTGGAAAATTGTTTTTAAATTATATGATTTAGCTAGTGCAAGTTTTGAAAATAATGTTCTTGTTTTTGTTTCGTTGCATCTAGATTTTGAACTTCAAATTTTAAAATACAAAATTATATTAAATAAAAATAAAAACATTTAGAAAATACAAATATGTCATATTAATAAATATAAGTAAAAGAAAAGTATGGTAAATTATTAAAAATAGAAAAATTAAGTGTAATTAATTTTTGTCTTTTAGTGGTTTTTTTCTATAAAGTGTAAATAATTTGTTTTGTTTTTCTATATTTGAAAAAATCCCTAAAGTATAATATGTATGGTGTCTTTATTCTTAAAATCTAAATATTTTAAAATTCATATTTAATTAGAGAACAGATAGTTTATTTTTAAATTTTATTCTGTTTCTTTTGTTAATTTTATTTATAAATTTTAAAATTCACAGGATGTTACTTCAACAAAAACAAAAAGAAACATAAACAAAATTAATTAAATTAAAGATTAAGGGAGTAGTTGAACAAATAAAAATTTAGAGGTACTACTAGTTGGGTAGTTTATGATAATTCCTTTTCTTTAAAAAAACTTTAATTATTGAGGAAAAAATGTTAATCTAATACTTCTAGAATAATTCAAATCTTTCACTCCTAAAATAATTGAGCTTAACATAACTTTACCATTTATATTAATTAAAATTTACAATTAATATATATATATATATATATATATGTTTCATGAATAATTAATAAATATATTAAAGACACATTAATAGGGTAATCGTTTTGGCAATTGAATATGGTGAATCAAGTGTGGCCATTAAATGTAAATTTTCAGCTAAGCATTCCTCAAAATAAATTCAAACCAAATTATACTTTTCCTTAGAAACAAAAACCCTAATTTCCCAAAAAGAACTTGAATTTTAAAAAAATATATATATATCGAAGGGGTGAAAAGCAAACATGAAAAACAAAATTGAAATTAATACAGAAACTTGTAAGGAAAGCATGGAACTCCAATTATATTAATTATTATTTAGGATTTAAATATGGAAAAAATCACAACAAAATTATGGAATGTTGTCCATTTAAGGATAATTTATTAAATGGGTTTATATATAATTTACTAAACATTATAATTTTTTTCCAATTGAAGGTCATAATATATTTCATTTAACCAGAAGATCATCCTTAAAACCTAAATTAATGAACATTAAAGAAAGAAATTAACATAATAATAATTACACATTTTTACAATATTCTCCTCCATCAACAAATTAAAACCTGTCAGTACCAAAATATCAAAGAAATGAAGCCAGTTGAAGTCATTTGAAATGCAATAGTATTATGCTATATAAAATAAACCCACCAATCCAAAATTTCTGAAAATAAATTAAAACCCAACAATTTGAAGGATGATTATAATACAAACAATCAAAGCTTCTCATTTGAAGGTCTCTAGTTTCATCAGGTAGAAAGGGAACTTAAGATATTGTGTTGTGTTAATTATAGGTCTGCTCGTCCTGGATATCTCGGGAAGGGAATAACATCTCTGATATTGTCAATGCCAGTGGCGAAAAGGAGCATTCGCTCGAAGCCGAGACCAAAACCACAGTGCTTGACTGTCCCGTATCGTCTCAGATCAAGATACCATTCATATGGTTCAAGTGGCAGACCCATCTCCTTGATCCTGCAGGAAGTGAGAATATTAGTTTCATAATTCAAAACTGAAATGAGGAGAACCAACCAGAAAACAGCGATGTATTTTGTTCTTCTACCTGTCACGAATAACCTCGTACCGCTCCTCCCTTTGGCTTCCACCAATCAATTCCCCAACCTTCAACAGAGGCAAAATTTCAATTTTTATGAACAGATGAAAAATGGTGAAACAAATTAAAGACATTGAAGAAATAGTGAAACCAAATTAACTACCTTAGGTACAAGAACATCCATTGCAGCTACCGTTTTCAAGTCGTCATTGAGTCTCATATAAAATGCTTTGATTCCTTTTGGATAGTTATAGACAATGACAGGCTTTTTAAATACAACCTCAGTCAAGTATCTGAGAAAGCAAGCAGAAAAACGTAGGGAGATTAATCACCATTGTTCAAGTGGAATGTACATGAAACGCATGTAGGTAGTTCACAAACCTTTCATGCTCTGAAGCTAAATCAATTCCCCATTCCACTTTGTTCTCAAATTCCTTGCCCTTCTTTACGGCTTCCTCAAGTAGTTCAACAGCTTCTGTATAGGAGACTCGAACGAAAGGGGTTGAAGAGACCATTTTGAGACGATCAATACAAGTTCGGTCATACTTTTCAGCCATAAATTTCATGTCATCTAAGCAGTTGTCAAGCAACCATTGACACATAAATCTCACATAGGCTTCCGCACAATTCATGTCGTCCTTCAACAATTGAAGAAACAGATCTCACTAACAGTTAATTAAATCAAAACTCTAGAAGAAGAGAAAACAATCAGTCAAAGAGAACAAAACCCCTATTTGCAGAGTTCCATTGTTTTTCTTATTCCTCCTATAATTTCCAAACCAAGCTCTCTCTCAAACATGGTCGATTGCCATTTTTCTTTGTAGTGCAGATGAAACAGAAAACTTAAACCTAGCTTTCTAGCAGTTTCTTCTCAATTAGAGTTCACATTAAAAATATATCAAGTAGGGCCCATAAATTAGAAGAACTTTTTTTGTTCTTCGTTTTCACAACTAGGCCTCTATGGCTTGAACTCAGTTTTTGAACTCATTTTTTCTAATTCATTTTTCTTTACAGATGACCACTAGGCCAAACTAAATCACTTCCTCATAGAAGTTAATTAGAAAACTAAAAGAGGAGATAAACTCATCCTAGAACCTTTTTTTTTGTTGAAAACTCATCCTAGAACATAAAGCCTACACTACAATGACTAATCTTCTATGCCAGAACCCATTCCAACTGAGTATGCAGAACAAAAAATACAACTTAGAACAAAATTTCAGCAAAGTTACAAACCTGCAAATCTGCAAATGCAATTTCAGGTTCAACCATCCAGAACTCTGCAAGATGTCTTGAAGTGTGAGAGTTTTCAGCACGGAAGGTTGGTCCAAAGGTGTATACACTACTTAGTGCACAGGCATAAGTTTCAACTTGCAGCTGACCCGAAACAGTCAAAAACGCTTGCCGAGCGAAGAAATCCTTAGTATAATCAACTTTTCCATCTTTCTCTGGAATGCCTGGTTTAAGCTTTGCTCTCTCTTCCAATCTAGCAACATTCTCCTTTGCCTTCTTCAGTTCCAAAACTGAAGCACCAATTTCCTCCTTGCTGGATTTAGCAGCCTTCAGACTGGCAACAGCTTCTCCTTTCTCCTTGACAATTTTCCTTGCTTCATCTACTTCTGCCTCTGATGGAGGTGGGTTTTTAATCAACTCCTTTTCCAACCTTTCAGCTTCACTCAATAGAGTGGTAACTTGAAACATTTCACCAGCACCTTCACAATCGCTTGTAGTAACAATTGGTGTGTGAATATAAAGAAATCCGTGGTTGTTAAAAAATGTATGAGTGGCATATGCAAGTGCATTTCGAATTCTAGCAACTGCAGATATCTGTAATCATAGAAGAAACATAAACTCGTGAACAAAAATTGTGCCTTTTCCGTTCAAATGCTAAGTTACAGAACAATCAAAGAAATGAAATCGAATATTATGAAAAACCCAATAGAAAGAATTGATTCAATTACTGAATTCAAATTCGAGAGACGATATCGATTCTTTTACCGTGTTGGTTCTAGGGCGGAGATGAACAACATCTCTGAGGAATTCGAGAGTGAGTTTCGTCTTCGGCAAAGGATACCGAGCGGGATCAACGGGACCAACATGAACAACAGCATCAGCCCGAAGTTCAACTTTCTGGTGCTTACCCGGCGGAGGAAGCTTGAAGACGCCGTCAACAACAACGCAGGTTCCAGTTGGAACAATCTGGCCAAGATCCGCCACAGACGCTTCGATGATCACTTGGAGATTCTGTGGGCAAGAGCCGTCGTTCAATTCGAGAAAGGCAAAAGCGTCCTTATCGGCTTTTCTTCCAGTTTTGACCCAACCACCGACGCGTACCTTCTGGCCGGCGAGGCCTGCGCCGCCGTCTGGCCGGGAGACAATTGTACGAATCGTAACGCGGTCAGAGAATTCAGCTTTCAAGGATTCGTAAGCGGGAGCATCGTTGTCCAAGGTGACGGCGGCGAGTTGGTCGGCGGGTGGCGCGGAATGCTCTGCCATTGGTCCGTTCCCGGTGAATGTTTCAACTACAGGAGTTGAATTCTTAACCCTAATCCACGCTTGTATTTAAAGTCTACGTACAGGTTCACACCGGTTCGGCTTTCTCAATTTGGTCCGGTTCGTTTTTTCCCTCCAATGTTTTCTTTTTCCTCCCTTCAAGAAAAAACAAAGGAAAAATACTTGTTCATATAAACGCATGGGTTTATCTCAATAATTTTAGTAATACATGAATCAATTGAGTTCACGTCACAATGAGAGAGATGACGAGGATATGAGCACATGGTTAATAAAGATTTAGAAGAATTGATAACTAGAGCCTATATCAACAATGTGCACATTTTTTTCGGTAGCTCAATCATAAAAACTCTAAAATTAAACGTACCTATTTTAGAGAAATTCAATGTCGGGTGACCTATTGGAACTTTTTCTAGGAGCATTTGATCAACAACAAAATATGCTGAAAAGGCTTTGTGTTGGTCCTCGGATAGTTAGTATTCATAGTAAAGATGACGATGGTATGTCTCAAGATAATGACCTAGGCGTAAGGCATTGCAACAAAAAATAGTTTGATATGTTGTTAGAATTGATGATTTGTTTTTCTTATGAAGTTTAGGGTTGAGAACACTATATAAAGTAGATGCTAGAACGTGAGTTAATCCACGTTTTAAGACATCGATATAACTTTTAGGAGAATTTGCTTTCTTGTTCCTAAAATTCAAGTTCCCTGATTTGTTAGTGTGTCAACTTAAAGACTAATATATTTATATCACATATACACATTTTTGTTAACAACTTCAAGACTTTCGTAATTTGTACACTGCACCTCATGTGTATCACATATATACATTTTTGTTAATTTCCTCATTGCAATCACATATACAGAGCACCATTTTTTTCTTTTATCATACATATAGTAGACATATTACAATGTTAGATGTCAAAAAATAGGTTGGCTATAAATTTGTACAACATAAAAAAAAATATTTTAAGTGATTGCAAGACAAAAGCAATTGAGCACCAGTGTGGTATCAGGCCACACACACTCTGACACTCAAATCAGTCTTGAGTTTGTGAGTAGTTACTTGACGGTAGAAAATAGTAGAGTATTTTAGGGTTATCTTTGACTAATGGCTTTGGTGGTTTATATATGATATTAAAGTGTCATTGATATTCAAGCTCATAACTGCCCCTCCTAAATTTTTGGTACAGTATTCCGTTGTCTCAAACGAGATTTACAACTTTCATGTGCTCTTCGTAGGGTGCTTGTATAAACTGATTTACAGTGCTAAGTGTATAGGAGATATCCGGTCTTATGTGGGATAGATATCAATCTTCCCACTAAACGCATATACTTTCTCTTTATCACTAGGATTTTCTCTTTATCACAAGGATTTTTCAGTTTTACATTGAATTCCATAGGAATATCAGCAGGTTTGCATCCAATCACACTTGTTTACTTAACAAGTCAAGAGTATACTTCCTTTGTGAAACAAAAGGTTAGCTTTATGAGCTTCAATTTTATTATACGTTTTCATGATAACAAACTTTCATTTATTGATGCTTTTTAGTCTTTAAAGTGTACACAGCAACGAGCTCAAATGAACGATTCCAACGAATCTTGAATTGCTCAAATCGAATATCAAACGAATAAGTTGTGATGAAAAGAAGATTTGAAAGAAAATCCTATGTGGCAATAGCGTGGCAAACATAGGTCAACCATAAGATGACATGTGACAGGTTATTGAAGAGAGTGGGTTGTTGGAACCACAAAATTATTAGTCAAGAGTTCCATAAGGTTTTTTATTGGTTGATTTTTGTCAATGACAACTAGGGTTTCATCATTCCTCTGCTCTGATACTATATTGAAAAGAATGAAGAAGAGAAAGCACAAGTTATACGTAAAAAGACCAGGGAGAAAAAACCACGATAGAAGCATTTCTTATTATTGTCTAAAAATCAAAAGAGTACGAGAGGGAAGAATATATATATATAAGCCATAATATGCCCTAACAAAAAAGAAAATAAAACTAGGCTACAATAAATTACCCAACAAAAAAAATTGCAGTAATCAAACATCTTACAAAAAAAGAGGCACATGCAAGTTCTCTTCTTATACCCTTTTATCCTCCCCGCAGCACCTTCAAAACAACAAAAACAATTGCACTAATCAAACATCTTTCAAGCAAATATGTAACGAGCTCTCGAAAAGAGAATAAGATAACATGAAAGGGATTATTTTCAATAAATAAAAATTTCAGTTAATAGATAATGAGATATTAGACGATAACGAAAAAGAAAACTGTTTCAACTTTTTTTCTAAAAAATGTTATCTATCTGACAATGTCTTGGTGAAAATGTACAACTTCCTATAGTTCTTATGATCTTTCATCTCTTTCAACCAATTAGAGAAAGTCTTTTACTCTTTTGGTTTGGACATATACTCTTTTGTAAATCTCATACATCAATAAAATTTGTTTCTTAAAAAAATAATAAATAAATGCCTAACGAAAAAGAATTAACATTCCTGAGATTAGTTTCTCATCAAACAACGAAACTTGCTTGTAATCTATCTAAAGCATAGCAACTCTTGGGGAATAGTTCATAATTTACAAAGTATTCTATGCGCTAACAGATTCTTCTTTCTGATTTGGCTTGTTTTTACCTATGAATTGAGGATTAATAGCAAGTTCAAAAAAGAAACATTTTAGGTACTACTATAATTTAGTGAATAATCAATGGAAAATTGGTAAGTGTTCTAAATTAAATACCGTTTATATCTCTTCTTTGAACCGCAAGGACAGAGAGCATTCCGGCTTATCTGGCCACTCTTAGCCAAATTTGACCTAGCCATATCCAATGGATTTGAACCCACCAGTTTCTGGACCTAATAAACACATGGTTTGTAAAAAAATATGATTAGTTGAGCATTGTCACGTTTTTTCAAGAAAAAAACAATTATATTTAATATTTATAAAACTATAAGAGTATACAAGAAGCAGAAAAGAAGCTCCAAGCCCTTCTTCCCAGTCCTCACGAGGGTAGAAAAGCAATAGGAACTGAGTCTTAGCCAGTAATAAAGAAAAGACATGGAATGAATCCATAAAATTATTACATTTTTTTTGGCTTGATAAAGTAATCATGATAATAAACTTCAATTCTTAACAACGGGGGACTACATTGTTTCCTTGACACCCAAATGTCGTAGGACACTAACGGATATCAAAAAAAAAAAAAAAAAAAAACAGGGGACTATATTTAAATTTCTACCTCGGCAATGCTTGTTGGCAAAGGTTTTCCTTCTTCCTTTAGCTTCTCAATCTTCTTTTGTGCTTCTTTAGCCCACATAAACTTTGCCAACACATTCTCAACATCAGCGATCGTGCAGTTACAAACTTTTGCTGCTTCTTGCTTTTGGCTGGTTTGGATGTTCTAAAGATCAGGAAGCCTAAGATCCAATCAGAGAACTAATCCAGAAACGTAAATTAATACGGGAACTGTTGGAAATAAATAACGGTTAGAGAGTGCAGAGCGCAGAACAAATTTCTTTCTTTCTCTCTGTTTTCTTTCTTTTTCGTTTTTTTTAGAAGATGAAAGAACACTAAAAGGAATCTGACTAGTTTTTTCTTAAACTCATATAGGAATGCTAGTATGAATGTAGGATAGAATTTGAGACGTTAGTAGGTACTACATTCAGTGTATGTTAGTAATTAATAAACGTGAATGAAAAAGGAGGGATGCGATAGTTGGTGAGTGAAACAGGGCTTGAGAGAGATCTCAGAGGGAAGGGTCCAAGTACCTCGAATTCTAGCCAAGTGTTTACAAAAAAGTGTTGAAAGGAAAATACATTTTTAGCCAAGTAATTACAAAAGAAATGTCGGAAGAAAGATACATTTTTCTCAAAGGATACAAATTCTAAAGGGGTGAGATGGATCCAGGCAAAGAGAAAAACACCTTTTTCCTCAAAGGAATGTAACCCTAATCATCTCAAACAAAACAAAACAACCAAAGTGAAAAAAACGTTTTCAAAATTGCATCACATAGACCCTCAGAGTCCTAATGAACCTCTATGCAATTTATCCTTTAACAGATACTTGTTGCTAGACGGAGGTCTTTTTAGTAAACCACGTTAGGCTAAGTGAAAGCTTTCATTCCCTTTTCCTATGTTCCATTGAATTAATGAAATTGGGTTTCATGCAAAAAGAAAATACAGAAAGTCGGTAACTTCTATTATTGGAGGTAACGGGAGCTTGAGAAAAGAAAAAAAGTATGTGCTAGAAAATTCAAAAAAGAGAAACCTTTCAGATGTTTTCAATCCGCAGAATGGAAAAGAGAGGCAGGTGAAATTGATAAGCAGTAAAATAAGCACTTCAAAAAAATTTCCTAAACTAACGAAAAAACTCCAAACATGGACTGTACGATTACGTTACGACCAGACTGAATGACTTTCCCGCCAATGCTCCAACAAATTGAAGAAAAATAAACCAACCTCTCCAGTGGAATCAAAACCTCCCAAATAGCGAATAATTGCTTCCTGCTTCTCAAAAGCATCTGCAAAAGTTGCTTCACTACTTCTTCCCACTATATATTGCTTGAATGCTCCCACTCTCCGGGCATTTTTCAACTCGTCAGCAAACCCTGAGAAAAATAAATTGTTCTTTTAAAAAATAGCCAATCTGTCGCCATGTTTATGAATAAAATCGTGCAATTGAAGAAATGGAACAGCAAGTGATGGGAAATGAGGCGTACTGAGGAGAGTAAAGGATTCGGAGCTGATGTCGGTTCCTTCAGAAGAAGTTTTCTTCCCAGTGATGACACCCTTGATCTTGTCCATCCATGAACCACAAAGCTGAGTCGTGGAGAATATGGATCGGGCCTGTAACGGAGTCAAATAACAGTTACGAGGATTGTGATCGGAAGAAGAGAAGGGGAAGAATAAATTTGGGTTCCAATTGGTTTTTTTGGAAAAATTGATCAGAGCTCGCGAGGACGAACGCATTTTGGGAAAGCAAAGGAGTTTTGAATATCGGCTTCTTCTTCCGGCCTATTTTAGGGTTTTAGTCTCTCTGGAGGTTTATGGCGCCGAATTTTCGGGCTGGGCCGGCGACCAATACAGTTTTCCTTTTAGGTGTTTTATATTTACTCATATTATTATTTTCACCGTCAATTTCAATTCACCTCGTTCGAATCTCATTTCAAATTTTCTTTTAAATATTATTTCCCTTGATTTAAAATCGTTAATTATATCAAATATTATTAATGATTCATTTTCTCAACTAATCCAAATCAATTGAATTTTCAATCACTATGTTTTAAGTTTAAATTTATAACAAGCTAATAGAGAAACATACAGAGCTCAAACGATCCGATATTAACTGATCAAACTTTTTTAACCGAGTTAATCAACAATCAAGACTGTCTATTATAGCTCGGAGTTGTAACTTCCTCACTGTAGGTATATCTGTGTCCACGTGATATAACCATAATCAGTAAATCAACTCTTCATAGATTGTTCGCAATCTCGACTATGTCAATTTACCATTTTACCTCAAGACTACATCCTATTTCTTAAGCCTCAGTTGATCCTCTAGTGAACAATTGGTTTAAGATACAACCTATAAACTAAATCATTCCCGTGTCAATGAGAGGGTTGGGCTCCTTTGTTCAAAACCTATAGCCAACAATTAAAAGAACAACATATCTACTAATTCTAAAAGCATACATGAGTGAATTATGTCTTGTACCCTACGTTCTCAATTATCCACCGGTCTTACCTATGAAATGGAAGATCTATTGAGCCAGTGTTGATGAACTCTTCCCACGGATACAAAAACAAAATATTCAACAAATAATTATATTTTTCAAAGAGGTACTATTGGACGGTTGCGTTGGTGCAGCTTTGTAAGGGAAGTGGAACCCACGTTTTGGAAATTCTTGCTCTTTTTGTATTGTGAATTTCAGCATCTTTGCATGTGAATCCATTGTCAGTTATTTACCGTCATTATTACCCCCTTCACCCGTCAACGTAAAGTATCCACCGTAAAATTGTTAGAATATTTTGATTTAAATATTATTTTACTAAATAAAATGTTCATTTTGATTCTAGTATTTTTTGACTCACCGAATCCTTTAATTTTTAAATTTTTACAATATTAATTTTATCTTTATTTAAGAACAATTCCAACGTTGTAGCATTTTTAAAATTGATAATTAACTGTATAACAATACGTTCAAGAAGTTATAAATTTAATAAAATCTATCGGTAGTGATAGACTTTATCGTCAATAAACATCGATTAATGATTGACTACGAGAGCAAATCTAATTGTGCTATATTTACAATCTTTTTGCAGTATGTTGTATATGCAAATACTTTAGACATGAACACCATATTTGCACGTGTTTTATTTTTAAGAATGCTCATTTCGATATTTGTACTTTCATATTTTGGTCTTTAAAACTTCAAAAAATGATAGTATCTTAAAAATTAAATAAATGTAAATAAGTAGATCAAAATAATTAATTTTAAATATATAAGGTCCAAAATTAATATTTTGAAAATACATGAAACAAAGTTGAGAGTATAATAACCAAAATGAACCAAAGTTAAAAGTACATTTTATCCTAACATAAATAGTAGGCTTCTATAAACACGCAAATCGGAACAATCTTACCTAATATATAGTGACACGTGTATTCCTATGACACGTGGAAGGGCCCATCTTTAAGCTTGTATGGTAAAGAAGGCTACGAGCATTGTAGAGAATCAATTTTATTTATTTTGCTTGGAGTCAAAGTCCAGCAAAGATTAGATGTCATCTTCTAAATATGACGACCAATCTCTTCTTCCAAACCAACTCATTAACTACAATTATTTTACTTTATTGATTAAACTTATTTTTAATCTCATAAACTAAAAAAAGTTTTGAATAATATTTTTAAAAATATTACAAATTCAATGTAATTTGTTTGAGTACACACCTAAAAAGAGGTGAAATAAAAATAGTTATTATTCTATTCATAAATTAAAAAAAACCCGACATTTATCTATTTATTTTGAGTTCAATGATAGTGTCAAATATAGGGATTCAGACATCTAATATCTTAATTAAATGTTACAGATATTGACTAGTTTAATTACACTCATGCTTGGCAAAAATAATACTTAAAATGTTGACAATATATAGTTAGTCAATAATTTTATTCATCATGCTCGCCCGAGGCCAAGGAGCTCGAAATGAGCTTCAAACTATTCCTTCCTCTTTCTCATGAGCTTCTCTCAAACCTTACGTGTCATTTTATACCCTATCTATTGCCATAAGCTTCTTAGGACAATTTTGCCTATTGGTCCAAAATTACAAATAACATGTATTGTTGAATATCACTTGCAACTTATTTTAAAAATATAAAAGACGGATAATTTGAGGACACACACGCCTAGCTTCTACGGGAATTTGTATCATTAATGGTACTAACGTTTTTCATCCATATATTAATAGTAGAAATATTAACGAAACTTTTAAAGGTTAATGAATATTTTCAAACAAAGTATCCATGATTTCTAATAAAAGTTAAGGGTAAGAGTATTCTTAATTTATTTTTTAAGTTAAAAATATTTTTAAAATTTCGAGATATTTTTGTTAGAAAGTAGAAAATTGAAAGAATATTTTTCAGTAAGCTAACGAAAGAAAAGTCATTTCAAATATAATAAAAATCACAGAATTTGCTTTAAGCAATAAAATATTGATTATGTAGTAAAATAAATAAATAAATCATTGATTAAATATTATAATTACTTCACTTTTATGTACTAGATTTACATGAATGATGTTTGTCATGAATTGTGATAATGATTAAGCTTCCCCTCAATGAGGACTCTCTACTCATGATTATGCTTTCCCATTTTCACATATTATTTTTGGTCAATTTGAAAAATAAAATAAATTAATATAAAATATATGAATATCTAAATTAAAACATGAAGGGGGCATTTCACTAAAATTATTTATTCAAGTGCCAAAAATACCCCTATATCTAATCAGAAAGACCTTTCCTTTAAGAGGTTATTTAATATAGTTATTACATGTTGCTATTATTGTTACATCATACCAAGCTTGATATATTATATATATTCAAAATAATTTGAATATCACGATATAATATTTAAAATATTTTTAGTCATGCATATATAATATTACGAGAATGATAACTATAGTTTACCATATTGAATAATTAAACACTAAAATATACTAATATGTTAATATGAGCATAGTTCGATCAACATAAACATATACTATCGACTTCAAAATTTAAAGTTCTTAATTGTCAAAAAAAATAAAAATAATATCTCGTTGTAATATATGACTGCTTTTTTTTCTTTTCTTTTTTATAATATGTAAGTTTGTGAAATTGATGGTATAAATTTATTAAATTATATATAATTTTTTTTAAAAAAAAAAAACTCATAAATTTTATTCCTAGACATTCAACCCAATTGAATTTTACTTCTATTAATATTAATTAAAAGGAAAAAATATCTTGAAGGGGAAGGAACAAAAAAGCATTATAACCGAAAAGGACATTATTTTACTTTATTTCACTTTTTGCCCATCCACTCCTCTCAAACACCAAAAAAACAAGAGTAAGTAAAATATTAATAAATAATTATTACAAATTATTGATAATAATAGTAATAAAAAATGAAACTTTACAGTTCAGTACTTGAATGGATAGATCTTGACCAACTGAAAAGATTCTTTCAGACTCCAACAAAACAATTTTTTTTAGGGAAAAAAAATAATATTTTTCTTGGTGGTCATTCTTGTCCCCCCAGCTGTTAAGAAGTTTTCACACAACCTCTCAATCAAAGTTCTTGTGGAGTGTTCAATTATTGAAGCTTTTCAAATTTCCCACACCACCCACCTACTTTTTTTCTCTCCTTATTCCCAATATTTCTTTGTTTTTTTTGGTTATTTTGAAATTTCTGTTCTTTGATTTCATTCTTCTTCTTCTTCTCTTTGATGGGTTTATTCTAGGGCTTCTTCTCCCTTTTTCTCATTCTATTTGTACTTCTGTCCCAAACCCTTTTTAATCTTAGTTCTTCTAACCTTTTTTGATCTTGGGTTTTGTGAAGAACTGCCCCATTTCCTTGGATTTGAAACTATTTGCCCTTTTGCCCATTTTCACTTCACTTGCTTTTCCCTCTTTCCTTGTATTTGGAGATTTTGTTTTGATGATTAATGTTTGTCTTTCTAAAGAATGAAGTGTTCTCATTGTCGTTTTTTTTTTAATTTGAAGAACCTTTTTGGTTTTAGTTAATTTCTGTTGATTTTCTCATTTCTCTGTGCTGTTTGGAAGGAAAGTTGGGTTGTTCTTTGTTTCTTGAATACTGCATTTCTCCATTAGAGGATCAGCTGTTCCTTTTGTTTTTGTTTTTGTTTTTGTTGTTCTTTTTTTTTCCCTTTAGTAATGTTCATTTGTGAAGAAGAAGAATAGATCTTATTGTGTTCTGCTACTGTTATGGAGTCAATGAAATCATTATCTCCTGTGGAATCAAACTTGGATTCCTCTAATGGAATCCGTTCAACTTCGATGTTGTCGGATTTGCCCCCGCTTACATCTGTTTATACAGATGTAGATATTTTACCCGAGCATAAAAATGCTGAGCTCCATCAATCAATGCTGAATCTAGAAGGTAAGGTTTTTTGTAAGAGAGTTATTGTAATTATTGTTGGTTATTCATTGTATAAATGGCTGGGTTGATTTAATTATCTCTAGGTGAAATTGAGCAATTGAGATTGAAGCTGAGGGCGTCGGACGAAAAACGGAGAGAAGCATTGAATAAGATTTTAGATATTAAAGGTAGTGAAGAAATTAGTGTTGAACTCTAGAATGTAGTTGCTTGTTAGATCATGAACTCGAACATGATAATTCAACTCTATTTCAGGCAGCATTCGTGTGTTTTGTCGAGTTCGCCCATTCCTACTGACAGATCGCAGAAGAATTTGTGATCCCATTTTGGTGGAACAAGATAAGGTCAGGGTTAGGTCGTCGGGAACTAAAAAGGAATTTGAATTTGATAAGATTTTCTCTAAAGATGCATCCCAAGGTTAGCTCTAATCTACCATTGATGTGTGTTTTGATTGAGTTTTGAATTGTAGTTAAAGTTAGATCTTCATTCTTGAAAAACTGAGCAGAGGAAATCTACTCTGAGGTGGAACCAATAATCCAATCTGCTCTCGACGGTCGAAACGTATGTATAATAGCTTATGGTCAAACGGGTACTGGCAAGACGTATACCATGGTCAGTAATGAAAGATTGCTATAATGTTTAGGAAATTCTGTTGCTCCAGTGTTGGCAATTGATTAAACGTGACAATTGAACAGGATGGGAAAATGGAGCAGCCAGGTATAGTCCCCCGTGCTCTCGAGATGCTCTTTCGTCAAACCTCTATCGGTGCTTCATCTAATGTGACGTTTTCCATGAGTATGTTGGAGGTTTACATGGGTAGTCTTAGAGATCTGCTGGCCCCAAAAGCAGCCTCAAGAATGTATGAAAAATGGTAAATGCCAAATTGATCCATAAAGCATTCAACTGGTGACCCAATTATTCATTTGCTTACTATGATTGACTAACTATTCTACAGCAATCTCAACATTCAAACAGATCAAAAGGGATTCGTTGAGATCGAGGGCCTAACAGAAGTCCCGATCCCCGACTTTGAAAAAGCCAGATGGTGGTATAATAAGGGAAGGCGGGTTCGATCTACTTCGTGGACTAATGTGAATGAAACATCTAGCCGATCGCACTGGTGTGTTTCTCATCGAATCAGTACTCCCTAACTTGTTTTCTGGATTATTTTGGCTTGATAGTTACATTATCTTCTTAGCTTCATATATCTAGCTTAACGAAGGTCTCCATTTATCGCTGCGTGGATGCTTCGAAAGCTAAAACCGAAGTAAGCAAACTATGGATGGTGGATCTTGGGGGAAGTGAGAGATTGTTGAAAACTGGTGCATGTGGTCTAACACTCGACGAGGGAAGAGCGATAAATCTTTCGCTTTCGGCTTTGGGTGATGTTATTGCAGCTCTAAGGAGAAAGAGAGGTCATGTCCCTTACAGGCAAGTTTTGTGTTAGTGACGTGAGTTTATCGTATTGTGTTCGGCAAATGTACGTGTGTCCCTTCGACCGATGAAACTTCTTTTTCTTCTGAGTTCTGTTTTTGTTACTTTGGTTGCAGAAATAGCAAGCTAACTCAAATACTCAAAGATTCCTTAGGTATCTTCTTTATGACATTGTTCCTTACATATTACTTCAGCTTGTGAAACTGTTGAAGGGAATAAAGCGAAAAGTTCAATCTTTTTGTGATCTAGTTATGAATCCATGATCTCAAACTAATTTAAAGTAACAAAAGAATCAAATTCATCCATTTTATTTTTAAATGAGAATACAAACACATTTTCCTTCCATGTGATTTTTGCCTAACCCTTTTTAGATATATATCCTCTGAAGTGACTTTTGAACGAATCGTATAGGTGACGGTTCAAAGGTGTTGATGCTTGTGCATTTAAGCCCATGTGAAGAAGATGTTGCAGAGACAATATGCTCATTAAGTTTTGCGAAGAGAGCACGAGCAATCGAGACAAGTCGAGAATTACAAGAGGTAGATTCTCAAATTTCTTAGACCCACTACTTTCACCCATAAGCTTATTTCTTATGTTATCTACCTTTTAAAAATGATTTTCAAAATAAAAGCCAAAATTTAAAACTATAAAAAGTAGTTTCTACCACTTGTTTTTGCATTTGGAATTTGGTTAAGAATCAAACCTATTCTTAAGAGACGTGAAAACTATGAAATTGTGAGGAAACAATCACAGTTTTAAAAATAGCAAATTAATATATATATATCAAATGAGGCCTTGGTAATTTAAACGTGATTCTGCTTGATATTATTGGAAAATGAGTCCTTTCACCTTTTCAATTTAGGACTTGAAGAAGCAAAGAGAGAAAAGGATTGCAGAGTTGGATGAAAGCATGAAGGAAGCTCAAGAGGAATGCCAAAAAGTCAAGAACCAAATACAGAAGGCTGAGTTTCTATTAAGGGAAAACAAGAAACTATTTTCTAGCAATCATCATCCAAGTGTCGAAACCCCGGAAACGAACCACATAGTGCTCGGGGAAGATCGGAAAGAAGCCACTAGCACTCCAAGAAAATCTAAAATTCCAAGTAAAACTATCATTTCCACTTCATTGCCTCGTTTCATGACTTCTACAATGGCGAGTCGCCAACGACAAAGTGCTGCAGAAAACAAAGTAGTGATGGGGAGGGCGAAAAGTTTGAGATTTGGACCAAGAAGCTCTGTCCAATTCTCGAGTTCCCAATCCATAAGTTACTCAGATTTTCGTATAAGAGCAAGCCTACAATTATCTAACAAGAAATCGCGGTATGTAGAACCCGACACTCTCTCAACCGAAACTCCTCAAGTCAATGGCTCAGACCCGAAAAAGGATCCACTGCCATTGTCATTGCCATTGCCACAAAGCAAATTGGTAACTTCATCTGATTCAAACTTGAGAGTTACGCTTTCTCATCACCGAAGAAGGATGTCTGATCTAATCTAACCGTCGAAAGATGCAAAGAAACTTGTTGGTATATGATTCTTATCAAGTTTTCCCCCCCTTTTTTGGTTTGTGATGATTGGGAGTGGTGGTTTCATTGGTGACTTGCTGTGTGAAACTATAGTTAGCAAAAAAAAGAACACAAAGGAAATAGATTTTAGGGAGGAGTTTCCTCAATTTGACTAATTGGGCCATTGGCTGTGTTTGGCTCTGGGGATCTGTTGATATTTTTACATGATCCTTCTGTATCTTGCCATTTGTTTAGGTTTGGTTAACTTTTTGTTAACATCATATTTGTAACTCATACAAGGATGATAACTTTCAAATACCTTTACTTGTATGCTTTGTTGGTATGATTAGTATATTTCCTACCAATGTGTTTGGGCATACCTTATGAAGGACTCATAATATTTTTTTACTATATAATTTGGTTGTGTTTAGTTGAAGTTGAACTGAATGGTTCGGTTCGATTTTTCATTTTCATAAGACACTCGAGTTCTAATTTTAACGTCAGAAAAATCTATGGTTCAATTTTCTTTTTCCTTTTTTTAAAGTTGCTGAAAAAGATAATGGATAATTTGAAAATATGGATATTACACCTACTGTATATTATCATTTATTGGAATAGTGGATATGCCTCTCTATACTGCTTGAGGATTGTATTTGAGCTGAAAGCAAAGATGCAGATTTAACATTTGATAATTCATGTTCAAACTTTTTTTTGTTAATCTGTGAGTGTTTGGACTGGCTTACACGTACCACCACAACCAATCTCACGGAATAACTTGTCTGACGCTACAATATTTGGGTATCTAGGAAACTCGTACGAAATTAATCTCAATGACAAATGTTGTACGGACACTCATGCATATAAAAAAATTATATAGAATATCCGTGGGATAAAGTGGAGAATAAAATATTAAGGATTTAGTAAAATAGTTAGAATTATTTTAAATTGATTATCTGATCTCAAGGTGAATAATAATAATATGTACTTTTGTATAATATTTAATTCTTTGGTAGACATAACATAAACTAGATTTATATCTTAAATTTTAAATAAAATATTAAAGATTTAGATTTAATAAAATAGTTACAATATATTTAGATTTTCTGGACGATATTTTAAATTGATTATATGAGGATGATATTTTAAATTGATTATATGATATGAGATAAATTCGGATTATAAAAAAAATCATGCACAGAATTTTGAAAATTACATGAATATTAATTTACCCGTTTTATTTGAAATTATATGGGATGGAGATTTAGGGGAAAAGATGAAATTTAATGAAGGGGGAGAAAATTTTGATTTTATTTGGTAAAAAGACAAAAAAGGAAACAATAATAAAGTTATTTTATTATTATAAATTAATATTATTATTTATCTATAAATAATAATTATAAATTGTTTAAAAAAATTAAACTTCTTCTTCCTCCTTCACGATCTCACAGCCGCCCCATCCCCTGTGATTTTCTATTTCCTTTTCGCCGGCCAGCCACCTTTTTCAACCGCCGACAATCCAGCCGCATCAAGCCGACATCCCCACCGCGCCGAGCTGCAGCTGACGAGCCGCCGTGTGCACGAGCTTCGCCGAGTCTTCCGCCTCCCGTCGTTCGCGCGCCGTCGCGTCTCAGCCGCGCGTGTCCGCCGTGCGTTCACATTACCACCCCCAGTTCGCCGCCGCTCACAGCAGCGCGTCGCCTCGGACCGCCGCTGGTCTTTGTTGTGCCGCCGTCGGTTGGTAGTAGCTGCCAAAGAATCCGAAGCCCTTGCAGCAGTGTTTTTGTTCCTTCCGCTGTTCAACACTGACCCACTCGACTTCGAGCAGCGTTTTCCACAATCCGGCAAGGTTTGGCTTAGACCTTCTCTTTTTCGGCTTTAGTTTAACTTCACTCACTCTCTAATGGCTTCGAATCTCATGTTTAGACTCCTTTAAGAGCTCGAACCAACTGTGTTTACGACTAGAACATACCTCTGTAGTGGCTCCTCCCTTGTTATGCAAGTTTCGATTTAGTGACCGAAATATATAAATTATTATTTTATTGGCACATTGTAGCTGATTGAATCTTGTATGTCATTGTCAGGGACGATAGCTTTTGGCCTTAGGATAATTATTTTAATGTCCACTTGACCTTTACACAGTATTTGATGTCCACAAAATGTTTGTTTTTGTTTTTATATTTGCGATTTAACTTATCCTTATTTCTGGTGGGGAGACCACATTGGAAAGTTCAACAATTTTGAACTACTTCTTGCCAATTGGACTTCTGAAATCGTAAATTGGTATTTGGTCCAAAATTGACGCCATTTTGAGGAGCATGTCAAGGGTCCACATTGGAAAAAATAATCAAGAACCGTGATGTTTATAAAATAGATGAGTTGCTTTTCAAAAGTTTTGAGATGGAAACTTATGTTATCCGATGAAAGCCCAAATGAAATTAAAAGCATGTTGAGGGTCCCATATTGGAAAAAATAATTCAAGATATCACAATGTTTATAAGATAGATAAGGTGCTCCTGATGTTATCTAATAATACCAATGTAAACTACAAACACAAACCATAATTAAATAAATATGGTTTAAAGATTTTGATTATGAGTTTGATTGCATCTTCCTTGTTAGGTCTAAACATGAGAAAGAAGGTTGATGATCGAATTCGCTCCATGATTCAAAATGGAGTGAAGATGAAATATCGTTCATTTTTTGTTATAATTGGTGACAAGGCTCGTGATCAGGTTATTATCCTTATTTGTGTTTATCTTTATTTGTCTTTAGTGAATTTATAGTCATAATTATTAATATTTATATTTTTTTAATTAATGATTCTTTTTTCAGGTGGTTAATCTACATTATTTGTTGAGCAAGGAACTAATGAAATCTCGTTCAACTGTCCTGTGGTGTTACAAGAACAAATTAGAGATTAGCAGGTTTTTCAAATATTTATTTTGATGCCATTCTATTTTGTTTTATGATGACATTTTTTGCACATAAATGAAATTTTCTACAAATTCTTAGGTGTTTTGATAATAAATATAGCCAGTAACAATTGCACATGATGTAAAATTATGAAAAATAATAATATCAAATCATAACTCTTTTGGATTGTTAATAACGTGAATAATGTCACAATAAAAACTGTATAAAGAGTAAGTAAGAGTTGATGTTTGATCCCATTATTATCTATCAATGCTATTTATATTAAGATTTTGAAATAAACTATAAATTTTACACAAGTGAGTAATTTTTTTTGTAACCTTGAAGATTGACAAAGATTAGGGTTGAGACAACATATTTATTTTTTATTTCTCGTTATGAAACTTCTTTATATTATTGCTTATAGAAATTTTACTAATTGGGATAATTTTGTGTGGGTTACAGCCATAAAAGAAAAAGAGCAAAACAAGTAAAAAAGTTGATGCAAAGAGGACTCCTTGATCCTGAAAAAGTAGATCCATTTCTACTTTTCAGCGAAAGTGGAGGTTTGTCATATTGTCAATACAAGGACTCTGATCGTATCCTTGGGAATACTTACGGGATGTGTGTTCTACAGGTTTGTGCCTCGATTCTTTTTTACTTCATTAGAATGAAATATCTTATTTCTACTGCATAATTATTCTTTTTAATTTACGTTTGTTTATAGGATTTTGAGGCTTTGACACCTAATATCCTTGCTAGAACCATTGAGACCGTTGAAGGTGGTGGGTTAGTGGTTATGCTTCTTAATACGCTCTCTTCACTTGCAACACTTTGTACTATGGTTATGGTATTATCTAATCTCTTTTTACCTTTATACAAACTTATATCGTTACTTTTTTTGGATCACTCGACTTTCTAAATTTTTGTGCTCGTTTCTCCACTATAACTCATGTGAGTTTCTTGTTTTTCTTATTTTAGGACATTCACGAGCGTTATCGGACAGAGGCACATGCTGAGATTGTTTCTCGTTTTAACGAAAGATTCCTATTATCTCTTGCATCATGCAAAGCATGCATGGTCATGGATGATGAACTCAATATTTTGCCTCTCTCTTCTCGTGTGAGGGCTCTAACATCGTCATCTATTAATAAGGTTAGCCTATTTATTTAAAGAATATCTTACTTTACCAACCCATTACCTTTTATTATTTTGAAGATGCATGAGAATTTTTATGGGAATCAACAAAGCTTTATTAATTATTCATGCCTTTCCTTCCTTAATCTCTTCAATAGTCTTGGTTTAGAAGATTTTTATTAATCCTTGTAATTTATCATTATTTTGTAAAAACCCAACTTCTATTGAGAAAAGATGAAAGAATACATTGAGAATACAAATAAAACACCCCAAAAGGCGTCCAATTAGCCCAGGAAGGCTCTGGTCAAGCCAAATAAGGCCTAAAGGAAAACTAAAAAAAACGTTATCCACAAAAACCCAAAGAGAAACATGAAATCTAATAAGAAGAAACTAACTCCCATGGATCTTTCAGCTCCTCTGTTGTTTCTTTCCCTCTAAAGCCACCGCACAATACCATGAAGACAAGCAAACCAATTCTTGCTTCTCTTATCTCTAAAGGGGGAATGGGAAAGAAACTCTACTGCGTCTACTCCTTGACCAAGGTAAACTAAAGGAAAAAGCCTCGAACAAATCATGCCATAAAGATTCGGCATACTGTCACGACCAAAGAAGGTCACCTTGGGACCCAATCAACTTGGGTGAGTACCTCTGAACATGATCCAATGTATTCACCCTGCCAAGGAGAACCTACCATGCAAAAAATCTAACCTTTCAAATTTTAATCTTCCAAAAAATGAAAAGGATGACAGTTATACATCCTAACCCACCTGGAAACCCCCAACAACAACTTTCTCCACTCCTTTACAGACAGTTATACATAGAATGTCTACCATTTGGACGAAAAGAAAGGAGAGAGGAGGTCACCTTATCCTAGACCTTGAGTGGCATTAATTCTTTCCTAAGGCTTTCCATTGTTGAAATAGAATACTTGATCATCTTGATGCAACACTAGATCCACAATCTCTACGTGTACTTACAATGGTCTGTGGTTAGAAGTTTGCCCAAAATCAATCTTAAAAATAACCCCATCGCTCTTACTACATTGACAATCCTTGATGGTTCATTGGTTAAAAGAGTCTTATCTAAGATTTGTCTACTGACAATGAAGGCCCCTTGAAAACCAGAAATTATCTTCGGAGGGGTTTTAATAAGAAGCAATCTCACCGATTTATGAAATTTACAAAAGGGATGAATAATCCATGATGGTTATAAAAGGTTTTACCTTTTGTATAGAAGGGAGGCATGACTATATGGAGCAAAGATGGTAGATAATCTAAGGGGTCGCAGTGACCAGGCCCAGGCGACTGTTTACCAAAAACACAGGTCTCCCCGCAAAGTCGTAAGACCACCAAGAGATAGTAATTAATTAGTCTAGTAGATAATGAGATGAATGAATACTTCTGAATTGTGCAGCTGTGCTGTTTGCCCCAAATAGCCCTTTGATTACACTTTTTCCAAATGACCCAAAAGAAGGTCCTTGTTGAGGATATTCTTCGCAGCTGCACAAAAGTTTTGATCATCCTGTCCTAGTATTTACTAGAAAAGGAGCCATGAATTAAAATATGATAGATGCAAAAGATAATGTCTACTCCAAGAGTTGTGTATGTGTGGTATCCCACATGTTAGTGAATACCGATTTGGTAGTGAAAGAACCATTAAGCTGTGGCGTCCACCATTTCCCGGAATCCCCCCGAAGTGAGAGAACTATCAGTGCAACGTCTAGGGTAAGATCTGCCCATTCAATAGCCTCTTCATCCTATAAGTTTGGGCCAAGCTTTAAACCCCCCCCAAAAAAAAAAAAATCAGTACACCACACCTCTTTGATTGTGGCCTCCTTGCAATGAGAGCCTGTATAACCAAGGATAACGAGAGGCCAGTGGCAAAGTTGTGACCCATGGGTCTGTCCAAGTGTGTGTGGTGCTGCTCCATCTTCACAAGGACTTTTCCAAGTCTATTACCAAGACATTGACCATAATTTTATACACACTAGTAATTAAAGGAATGGACCCAAACTCTTCATTAGAAATTTATACACACTAGTTGTTAAAGTAATGGCCATAAAATAATTTTGTCATGCTGGATGAACATTGATCGAGTATCAGAAAATTTTCTCTCGACTCATCTTTCGCTTTTCATTAGAAGTGTGCATTTTTTGCTTATGCTGGACCAAGCTTGATTTATTAGGTTCTTTTCAATTCGTAGTTGGATGATTTTATATTTTTTAATATTATTTTCTATAACATAAGCTATATTTTAATATGTTTTTAATCTTTTCTGTTGTGCTTTGTAAGGAATGTGATCCTAGGTTGGAAATGGAACAAGAATTGAATAATCTAAAAGACCAATTGCACGATGTTTTCCCAATTGGTTCGTTGGTTAGGCTTTGCACAACATTAGACCAGGCAAGTAATGACTACATCTCTTTAACTGTTGGCCTTCCTGGTATTAAGAGTTTTTATTTAAAATTTTTGTTTGATGATCAGGGAAAAGCAGTTTCAATTTTCCTTGATACTATCCTTGATAAAACACCTGATAGCATTGTTGCACTAATTGCTCCTAGAGGAAGAGGTAAATCTGCAGCACTTGGTATAGCAATAGTTGGAGCCATTGCATCAGGGTAAGTAAAGTTTAAGGTTTTCACAACATTGTTTATTGTCCATAAGCTTACACAATGTTGTTTTCTGTCCATAAATGTATTGCTTACTTTGGTGGTGGCTTTATTGTATAGGTATTCTAATATTTTTGTAACCGCTCCTACGCCGGAGAACTTGAAATCATTATTTGAGTTTATTTGCAAGGCACTAAAGACACTTCAATATGAGGTATGTGTCATTGTTCTTATCCTAGAACTATGTTGAATTTGAAATGATGCCAATTTTTCTTTTTCTTCTTCTTTTTTTTTAAAAAATCTTACAAGTGAAATAGACTTTTTTTTTTTCATCTCCCTTCCTATCCAAATGGATCTTTTCCCCTAAAATTTCAAATTTGTGAATAGGGATTTTAGTGTACACAATAAAGTTTTTATAAACAATGCCATCTAAGTCTATGGAATATTTGGTTAAAAGAAACTTTTTTTGTTGTCATATAAAAAAAAAAGAAACATAAAATTATTTAGGGAAAAATACTTTTTTGGTCCCATGTTTTCTGTAATATGTGCATTTGGTCCCTAGGTTTTCAAAATGTACCTTTTTTGGTCCATAAGTTTTGAAAAATAGGTTTACAAGGTCCCTCACCTGGTCTTTCCATTTACTGCGGTAACAAAAAAAATATTTTTATTATTTTAATGCTGACATGGAAATAATAGAATGTAACAAATAATAAAAACACAAAATCCCCTCTTTCTATAATTTCCATGTCAATATTAAACTAATAACATATTATTCCATATCCATTACTATAGAAAACGGAAAAACTAACTTAAGGATCTTTTAAACCTATTTCTCAAAACATAAGGACTAAAAAGATACATTTTGAGAGCTCATGGACCAAATGCAACTATTACTGAAAACATAGGAACCAAAATGGTATTTTTTCCAACTATTTAAAACAATTTTCTTAATAGTTTTTTTAACAGAGCTATCGTTTTCATTTTCATTTTACCCATCTAAGCAAACATGACCCAATGATGGATCAAACATTAAAATCGTACGGAATAATAGAAACTATTATTTGAGAAGAAAAGCTTAGGTTCTAAATTTCAACAAGTATATGCCATTGTTATTCATTCCCCTAGGTAATGATTTAATATACACTTTTAGCAACCATTTGTCATTTATGGAACAAATCATTAAGTTGAATAGGTAGGTCTGTGTCAATCTTATTTAGAAATACATCCTCTTTTCATAAAGTTTTTGTTCCCCTAAGTTGTCATAAAATGATTGAAAGATTTTATTGAAAGTTTCTCTATTTTATAAGGAACATTTGCATTACAATTTGGTGCGAAGTTCTAGCTCAGAGACACGGAAGACAATTGTGCAAGTGAACATCTACAAGCAACATCGTCAAACCATTCAGGTATGTTTTTTGTTGTCCTTTTGCATGTTTGAACGAGGAAATTTACTGTTGAAATTCTTAAGTATTCATCCCAAACCCTGGGATAAAATATTTTTTAAGTTTTGTAGCTTTTTTCTTTTTTATTCTTCTTCTTTTTTATTGTTATTTATTTTTTTTTATTGAGGGAGAATTACGGGAGAAGAAAATGTAATTTAATAATAGATAACTTCAAATAGAGGGTGTAAACAACATTCTCTTGTTTATTATATTTTTCATTTATCCAAAAACCTGGTTATCCCCCGTAAACTACTTATACAAAGATGCAGATTGACGTTTGTTAATTCATCATCACAGCGTTGGCTCTATTTATTTGTGGTTGATATAATTTTAGAAGAGAGCCAAATATATTTTGTTGTTTGTGGGGATTAGTCGAGTTGTTAAGGCCTTGAAACCAACCAATTGGTCATAAGACCATATTAATGAAGAACCGATTTTAAGAGCTTAAATGCAACATTATATAATAAAAGAAAGAAAGAACTTGGTTTACACATAAATGTTAGGTTACTACTTACGACATTTATTAAACCATAAATTTTGGATTCTCCCTTATTGGATTACTTAGTTCCCAACAGAGGCTTATTCTCCATAAACAATATTAAATACATAAATTTTTCCTTACCATGCATTGTTTTAAATTTGGATATTTTAAAAAATATTTTATGTGAACACTGTTGCAGTATATTCTACCCAATGAATATCAAAAGCTCTCCCAGGCTGAGCTACTAGTAATTGATGAAGCGGCTGCAATACCTCTGCCCGTCATTCGGTCATTGCTAGGGTCTCATATGGTTTTCTTATCTTCAACTGTAAACGGGTAATAGTATACATTTTAATATGTATTACTTACATCTCAGCTTTTGGAATTTATCATTAGGAAGTTTGAGGAGCATATTTCTTAGTTACTAATTTGTTTAATGCTTTATTGTTGTATAGTTATGAAGGTACTGGCCGTTCTTTATCTTTAAAACTTCTAAGGCATTTGGAAAAAAAAAGTCAAATAGCAGATGGCAATGACTCTGCTAGCCTTTCAGGTATTAGTTCATGGAAGATTTCGGCGCTTCTTAGTGCTTCACTTGTGCTTTAAAGATGTTTATTTATTTATTTTTATTTTTTTGGTTTACTTTTTGTGTTACTTTTATTGTATTTCCCTTTGTTTTGGTTTCTTGTATTCTCTAGCATTAGCCTCCTTTCATTATATAAAAAAACAGTCTTGTTTCATTTTTTTTAAAAAAAAAAAAATTACTGTGAATGTATTCTAGCTTGGACTTTTTTGGTTTTTAGATTTTGGCATGTTTTTCTAAAATAATTAGCTCATGCTTTGGTTCAATATATTCTAGCTTGGAATTTTAGTGGCAAATTCCTTTTGTTTTTGGCTGCAGGGAGAAAATTTTGTATGTTAGAATTGCAAGAACCTATTAGATATGCTTCTGGGGATCCTTTGGAGAGTTGGCTTAATAGTTTACTTTGCTTGGATGTCACAAGTACCGTGCCTCCCATCTTGAGGTTAGTTCAGATTTTTTGTTCTCTAATTTTGATGACCAAGTAAATAGCTGGTTGTTAATCCCTGTATTTTTTCCCCTTGCTTAGGCTTCCCCTACCTAGTGAGTGCAACTTATATTATGTGAATCGAGACACTCTCTTCTCCTTTCACAAAGAAAGTGAAATTTTTCTTCAGGTGCTTTTCATACTCCAATTTGGTCTTTAAGCCACTATAAACTGTGTTAGGTTTTGATCTTAACTTGTTGTCTTTTTATTTCTTTATTTAGCGGATGATGGCTCTTTATGTTGCATCTCACTATAAAAATTCTCCTAACGATCTTCAATTAATGGCTGATGCTCCAGCTCATCATCTCTTTGTGTTGTTAGGTATATTCTTATATTCAAATGTTGTGATTTTTACATTTTATTGACATTTGAAAAGATTATTCTTGACTCTATTTGTAGGTCCTGTTGATGAGTTACAGAATGTTCTCCCAGATATATTATGTGTTATACAGGTCAGTAAAAAATGTGTACCTTGTCCAAGCCAAACTCTAATATCTTTAACATTAGTTCACAGTTTCCTTCACATATGCTCAATATGAATTATGACTCCCATCCTTCCATTCTTTTGTATTTGAGTATAAATTATGTGTCATTGTTATAGTCAAATTTTTTTCATATATGTTTGATTAGTTTTACAATACCATTTTTTGAAAGATCAAGTGCAGTCTTTCGTTTGTGTCCATTTAAATATGAATATATGTGCCTGCAGTTAGTAATTTGTAGTAGTTCTTAGCTTCATGGATACAACTCCTTTTTAATATGTCAAGTAAATTTGGATATATACAGGTTTGTTTGGAAGGACAAATTTCTCGTAATTCTGCATTACAGAGCTTGCAAATGGGTCGTCAGCCACCTGGGGATCAAATTCCCTGGAAATTTTGTCAAGTGTTTAGGGATACGGATTTTCCAAGTCTCTCAGGTGCCCGTGTTGTAAGGATAGCCGTTCATCCTAGTGCTTTAAGGGTATTGATCTCGTATCCGTCATTCTTGTATATTGTTTACTATTTGTAAGGATAGCTGTTCACCTTTTTGTAAATTTTAATTCATTAGCAAATGGGCCATTATTAAAGAACAATACTTGTTTATATCTTTAAGAAAAAAAAAGAATACTTGTTTCTCAAATTAACAAATGTTACTGCGGTTTTTGTAGGAGGGATATGGGTCAACGGCTATGGAACTTTTGACAAGGTACTATCTTTGTTTACTTTTCTTTCCGTCTCTAAAATTTTATTTCACACCTTAAAAATTGGTCATGGTTACAGTTATATATATGTTTACTTGAAATTGCATAACAAGCATTGGTTGATTGAAATGTAAAATAAAGAAGGGGTTAACCAACATTAAAAGCTCGAAAATAAACGGCTCACTGACAAAAGAGGATCATAAATGTCATTTAAAAAGATACGTATATGAGGAACAGAAGCTATAACATCTCAAAGGTCGGTCTTTCAACTTCCCCTAAATCATAAAACACCCTCCTTATTTTGTCAATCCATATTTCTCAAAGGACTGGATGAAAACAAATTAGTTAAAGGGCCTGACATAATGAATCAGAGACATGAGGTTGTAAAAGAAATAATAATTGCATCACTTCTCAGCATCATTTCTTATGGCAATCCTGTGCAATGCTAATCATGCCAATATTTAGATAATTTGTCCCTGACCCCTAAGATAACCTTATATCCTTAGCACTTGGCAAATGCTATAAACTTGAATTAGATTTTTTTCCCTCAGAAAACACAACTTTCATTAAGAAGAGTTCACAATGGAGAAGTTGTAGGTATTATATTCAGTACCTTGAAGTTTTTTTTTAACTGATTTTGGTCTTCATTTTGTTGCACAGGTATTACGAAGGAAAATTAACAAAGCTTAGTGAAATAGAATGTGAGAATGTTTCAACCACCAACGAAAAAGTCATTGAGCATGCCAAAAAGGTTAGAATTTAATCAAAATTGGATCAGAATCTGTAATCGTCTTTACCTCTTAAAATATATTTATAATTGGGTCAATCTGTTTTCTTGCTTGAGAGGTTATGCTATATGTTTTTTTTTTTTTTCTATTAATTTGAGTGAGTTTGTTCTTGGATTCATTAGTTTTGTGGTGCAACTTGCAGGTGTCGTTGCAAGAAGAAACCATAGTCCCTAAACAAAATCTTCCCCCACTGCTTGTTCCTGTTTCTGAACGTTCACCCGAAAAGATTGATTACATTGGTGCTTCATTTGGACTCACAACCGAGCTATTTGGCTTTTGGAAGAAACTTAAGTTTCTTCCATTTTACATTTCTCGGAATCCAGTTATAATTCTAATCTTCTCTTTCGATTCTTGTTGAAAGCACTATCTTTGATTTCCGCAATTTTAGTGATCAATTTTTAATGCATACAGAATGACATGACTGGTGAGTGTAGTTGTATGGTGCTTAGGCCATTGAATCTTGACCAAATAATAGATGATTGTTCTCAGCCTCATGGACTTACTACCGCATTCTATAAACGTGAGTATCTTAGTCATAATTTGTAACATATGTTTTTTCTTGATTGGATATACTGTTGAAGACATAATTATTTCAAAATGTTGTAGGGTTTAGAAGTAAGTTTATCCTTGATGTTCCTCATTTCTTTCGAGATCTTGACTACAAGGTTGTTATGAGGTATGTATATTAAAAATTGTTTATAGTTACAATCTCTTGTATTCTGAAATGCTAATTGGATATTCAACTATTTAGCATCTTGGATCCGAAGATTAGTTTCTCTGAAGCTGAATCTGTGGCATCTCCAGAAAAGGAAGGCTCAAAGTCACTTATTGAGCTTGCTAGTTTTGATGAATTGGAAGCATATGTAAATAATCAAATAGACTACAAAGAGGTGAGTTTCTTGTCACACACTTGAATTTAGCTTTTAATTATCATTCTTGGATTACTTTTGCTTTGTAGTAGATTAAAAACATTGAATTTTTTCAAATTGAAAATGTGTTATAGTTTTTTTCCGCTTTTCTTCCCGAGGACTTGTAGTCTTCTAAACAATACTGATCTCTTAGTTTCTTCACTTTTGAAGGTCTTTCATGTTGCAACTATGCTTGCTCAAAGGTATTTTGATGGAAAACTAGGAGTCACATTATCTGCTGTTGAAGCTTCTATATTATCATGCATTGGCTTGCAACTCAAAGATATATCGAGTCTTGAGGTCTCAAAGCTTCTAACTTTAATAGCAGTTTTATTTTGTTATGGGTTTGAAGATTTGATGTACTTTTTAGAGGACATACTGATTATCTAAGTGGTTTTTGTGGTGTGTTTTTACAATTTCAATAGGTTAGTATGAAATTAGGAAGGACACATGTCTTGTCAAAATTCTACAAGTTGATGAAGAAATTCTATCAGCATTTCAAGGAGCTTCTTATGAAAGAGATGGGTACAAGTTTTCCTCAACAAAAGGAGGTAAGATCTAATTGTCTTGTGATATTGTTTAAAATGATGAGTTGTCCAAAAAAAAAAAAATTGCTTCATCATCTTCTCAAAATTATCAGGTAATATTGAAACCACACGAGATTTCAGTTGATGCTGACCTCTGTGATGGAGCCAGACAAGTAAATGTAAGTACAATAACCTACCATGTTAATTGTTTTTAAATCTCTTACTTTTAATACGTTGAATTTGGTCTCAAAACTTTTAAATTTGCTCCATTTCAACTGAAGTTCTTGCAATGTACGTTTTCACCAGTAGTTTTTCTTGCTTAGGGCTTGCGCCCAATCAATATACATCTTGAATGCAAACGTAAAACGCTAGCACGTACACTCGAAGCTATGTATTGATTTATTGATATATGTTTTATTTTGAAAAAAAAGGATGATCTGAAAGCAATGGGAGTTGAAGGTACAGAATTGCAGAAGTATGGGATTGAAAATAGAGAAGCTGAATTGAAGCAGGCCCTTCAACAATGCAGTTCATTATCAAAAAGTGGTCTTATTAGTGTCAAATCATCTTCTGCTCTACCTGGTAAGTTGGATATGAGCGTTACAAGTTCCAAGAGGAAGAGAAAACATTGATATACTCTTATTAATTTATAGCCTAATGTATACAACCTGTAGATTTAGATTTTATTTTCCTCGTATTATTATTATTTTATTAATTTTTACCCATCATCTACTTTTAGGATGGGAATATCATATATGTTAACATCATTTGTAGGTGTAATCTTATACATTGATTAAACTCTTATTAATGATGGAGATTAGCTTATTACTCTCTTTCTGTCCATTATTTTTACACTGTTCATCTGCATTTTAATTTTTTAAGATTCAATTGGTGTATCATTTTGTTGGTGGAATGACCTTTCTTGAACTTGATCCATTCTATAAGTTGTTCAATTGTGTCCTAGTTCAATTTCTTTTACTCAAGATCATTGATATTGATTTAGCACTTGTGATTGTTTTATGTTTTATTGGACATAAAATTGATTCAAAATTTAATATCATGTGCAATAGATGTGTCTATTTAAAAAAAAGTAAAATTTAAGATATATTTAATATCAACCATCATGATAAAAAAGGTAGTCTCAATAACTAAATAAGAGTCACTTTTAGGGTCCGAGCATTCAAAGGCCCGAAAACAATAATCTCGAGCTCGGGTTCAATCTATGGTGGCTACCTTTTTAGGAATTAAGAGTTTTATTGATACTTAAATGTTGTAGGGTCATGGTGCGTAAGCTGGTTCGGATATTTACAAATATATAAAAAAAGATATATTTAATATCTATAAAGTTGAAAGATGTAATCAAACAAAAGTAGAATTTATAATTTAACCAAATATTTTTATATAATCTAAAAACTTTTGTTAGTAGTGTTGATGAAATGATAGAATTGTGGCCACACAAACACAAAGGGCAAAAGAAAAAGTAACCCACCTTTCTTTGTTTCTTTTAAAAACAATACATATTTCAATTACTTTTGATGAAAGGCAAGACCATCTTTTTAGTATTGTCACCTTCCACTACTTACACCATTTCCCTTCTCTTAGCTTTCTATGTATTAATAATTGATTGAGCAAATTTGACCAAAAGGGCTAAAATCACTCTCTTACAATACACTCTCACTTTGTTGTAAATGCCAACAAAACTTTCCAACCACAATGCTTTTCATTTTCAAGACACCCAACCATTATCTAATTCCAAATTGCTTTTATTACTTCTCCACTCCTCCCAAGAAAATATTAAAAGTACATCATTTACAATACCCCATCTTTCTCTTTCAATTGCCCCACATCCTCCACTCTCAAGTAAAGAAATGAAAGGGAAAAAAAGTGAAAGATTTTCCAATCTAAAAATCAAGCGAAATTTAAATCGACCTATCTTTTGAAATTGCTTTTGAAATCGAGGATTTTTTTATCTTCGATTGATGTCATATTCGAGTTAAATTACTAAAACGAAACCTCCTGCGTGCAGATTGGACCACTTGCTCTTTGTCTCTCCCTCTCCCCCTCTATCACTCTACAATGCAAAACTATCAAGATCAAAACTCGCGAAGAAGAAGAAGGCAAGCTCAAAAAGAAGAAAACCCATGAACCAGACAAGGGAGAGACAAGGAAAAGGAAGGAAGAAGAAGAAACAAAAAAGCAAAGAGGGAGAGAAGTTAATCGTATCTTGGTAAATTTCGTTAATGATGATGTAAGTAAAGGGCAAAATTGAGGTAGAAACCATTTTTGACTTAGTTTGGATCTTCTACAAAATGTTCCCCTCAAAATATTTTGATCATTTACCACTAAACTCAACCATTGATACAACAAAGAGAGACACCAATTGAGCTTTTAAAAATCACTTTTCCCAAACTTGAGCTTGGCAAAGAAGAAGCACTTCAAGTACTACTTTCAAGCTTAAAACAGTTGCGTTTACTTGAACATGCCTCATAAAATCAAGGAAAATTAGAAAGACTAGATTATATTATACTGATTATATTCATAATTAAGAAAAGATAGAGCAAATTAGCACGGTTGAGTATGAGACGGGGCACATGCTAATTGCAACATTGCCGAGGCCCGCAGTCTAGGGAGTGTTCATTTCTGGCTTGACTAAGATTTGTGGATCTGCTTGGTGTGTCCTGAAAATGGCCGAGGCTAATGAGATGGGCATGATGCATAGAGCTTTAGATTGTAGGAACTGCATGGCAGCTCCCACATCTTCTTCCATTAATTTGGCTACTTGTTGCTCTGTGCCATCACTTGACCACTTTTCCCATGCTTGCTGATTGTTACCACTCTCCATGCCTTCTCCCTGAAAGTACACAAAAATACGAATGAGAAGGGCAAACAAAGCGATAGAAAAATGTCGTTAACATGAAATAAATGATCAAACAATCATATAACTTGTTATGGAATAAAAAAAAACCCGTAAACAATAGAGAATCGACATAGATATTTACGTAGTGCACTAGCAGTGTGTTAGCTACATCCTTGAGTAGAGGTATAAAGCAACTAAACTATTAAAGAGAAAATATCCTGTAACGGATTCAGAGACGACAGTAGAGTTAGAGAATTTGTGTAGTGTACTTCTCTAAACCATAGGGCCAAAATCGTATAAAATGTATGTGATACAACTTAGGCTTTGGGGAGGCATTGCCACCAAACTCCCACTAAGTAACATATTCTTGTGCTTAATTGTTTGGGGTGCTAGATAATAGATTCAAGGAATTTCAACATAACTCATTAGCTTAAACTTTTGGGCTTAATGATATTTTAACGTAACAAAATGGGAGGCTTTGTATTCAACAAACTCTTATAATGTCATTTAATAGTCACTTTTTCAATCAATTGCTGATCTCCAAGCAGACAAGGGAAGAGTGTTAAATAGTATGCACCGAAGATTAATGGGAAATGCAAAAGAATATGTATAAAAGATAAGACAACCAAATAACCTCTAAACTTAATTTTTTTTTTTAGTTTAGAGGTACTTTAATGTGATAACAAAATAAGAAGTTTTACGTTTAAATTCTTGTAATGTCATTTCATAGCTACTTTCTCGTCCTGATGTTATTCTCTAAGCATACAACGGGGAGTGTTAAATAACGAGTTCAAAATAGTGAACCTTGTTGAGAATGTTAAACAAAAAAAAAAAGGAGAAATGTCGAAAAATATATTTGAAGTTCTTAGATAATCAATCGATAGAGTTAGTGGTAGTTTAACATGATAACAAAACATGAAAATGAGGCTATATGTTCAAACTCATAGTCATAGGTAGGAGAAGTGTTAAATAATAGTCAGTTAGAGCTGACTTTCAAAGAAAATCGTAACTTTCAAGTGAAGTTTAAGAAAATGTATAGTATGTGTAAAAGACTGGCGATTAAGTTAACATGAAAGCATAGTACTTTAGTACCTCAACTGATGATAGGGGCACATCGGCCACAAGTTGAGCCACTGCACCAGCCCCGCCTAGTCTGCTCATGCTTAAAACCTATGAAAAAAAATACACCAATTAAAATGGTATAAGAGGTATCTAAGAAACAAATCAACAAACATGGAAATTAGGCACATGCTAGTAGATTTTTGTAGAAAAATGGTTATTGTTCTATAAAAAAACGTTAGCAAACTGAAAGATGGAACTCAATACTTTTAGGTCAATGACAGAAATTCTACAACAAAGTTCTACTAAATCAAAATAGGATTTCAAATGTAGTACCTTAACTTGAAGCCTAAGAAACTTTACATAATCCACAATTTCATCGAGCATTGCCGCTCGATCAGTCTGCAAAAATTATGAACCAGTTAAGGCTGAAAAGCTATTGATTCATGTTTGGGAAATCAGAATAATGCAAACTTCAAGGAGAAAAGGTTCAGATAATTTGAAGTACATAGATTAATAAAACTAGAGTATTTGAGAAGAACCAACCTTATTGCAACTAGGAACTAACTCTTGCAAGGCCTTCATTCTTTCTGCAATTCTTTCTCGACGCAACTGCATTCATGACAGACGAATAGATCTAAGATTTATAGAGATGGAGATGAGACATAAATGGACTAAAGTATTTTAGAGTTTGTTCTATCTGTAACAATTTCAGAATGAGCAATACTTGGGTGCACCTTAGGTTGTACCATCTCCATGCATCATATTCAATCACAAAATAGTTGGACTCAAGCACGAGTCGTCGCTCAATCAATTAGTTTAAACCAAATAAGAGTTTGTTTTGATTGACTTTCTAAGTGCTTAAAACACTTGTAAGTCATTCCAATTAGACGATGATGAAGCAATATTACTATGCTATCAAATTGGATGGCACATTATGTGTTCCTTCCAACTTTGATAAAGTTTTCCTCAAAGAGAAGGTAATTCACTCTTCAAGGGGGTTGGATAATGGATATCGAACCAAAAATTTCTTCATTTAGCATTTAATCTTCAAGACCTTCAACCTTGGTTGTGCATGAAAAAGTTTGAAATCAAAGACAATTTTTCATGGAAATATCATCCTAATTTCTAGCTCGTCGCTTTCTTTATGGCTATCCTACTATCTATAACCTTGCTAAGGGCTTCTCAAAATCTTTCTAATTTTACAGCATGGCCTTGGGAGAAGTCCAAGAGTAATTTTTTTTTCTTTTTTTTTTTTTGCAAAAAAAGCATCTCCATCTTTAATAAGCATTTTAGTAGCCTGCCCATCACTCATTAATATTTCCTCTTAAAGAGCTCGATTAACTTGGGTTAAGTCACTAGGAAAGATCTTCTCTTTTCTAAAGTTGAATCAATGAAACAGTGCGACCACATTGGTTGATAAGGAAAGATCCCGAATATATAATTAAGGGACAATAGATTTGTATAATATTATCAAACAATATCATACCAAATGATTATCGAACAAGGCTCTATGACAACTTAAAAAAGATAGACTTTACCGAAGACTCCTGAATACATACAAGTGATAAAAGATCACTCTTTCCAAGTATGGACTTAAAAAATATGTGGGCATCATAAACAAGTGATATTTTATGATAACAAAAACCACTCTTTTACAATCAACATTATATTATTCTTAGAGTCCAAAGATGTAAGATTACCCTTTCTGCAATACTGTGAGGATCGGTCGCTTGCCCTCGTCTTGCTCGAACTCTTGGACGAACTTGAGGTGGTTGTGGTATGGCAGCAATCGTCCCGGGATTTGTCTGATTGTGAAAGGGCTGCACATGAATATTCAAAAGAAGATAAATCATCATATGTCAAAGTTAGACAATGCCAAATACCAAAATCCAACATCATGAGAAACTTTGGATCTTAAAAAGTACAAACAAAACCATAAGGAAAGAACTAACGACAAAATGAGCATAGTTCAACTGCCATAAAACTTGTACTACTGGCTTCGAGATTAAAGGTTCAGTTCACCCGCTTTAATCCCAACACACACACACAAAAAAAAAAAAAAGAGCAAAAAGATTTGTTCTTTCTTTTTGTCTTATTTTTATGGAGGCACTGCCAAAATATTAGAAGAGATTAACTAAAAAGAATATAATGAATAAATTAGGGAATTTCTTATTTGTCTTCTTCCATTTGTACGCACCACATTTTGCAAGTATTCCACTAAAATAATGAAAAATTAAAATTTAAGTTCTTCATTTGTTTATATATTGGCATCTAGCTAAAGCTAGCTAGAAGGTTCCCAAAACCAACATATAATAATGGGACAAAAATTAAAATATTATCATAAATAAATATTATATATATTAAAAAAACACTGTTCTACTGACCACATTTAACTTTATAGATCAACGAATAATAATTAAAATAAAAAATAAAAAAGGAAAATTTTTTATTGTGGGGTAACAGACCATTACGAATATATTTTTCTTAATTAAAAATTAACATCTGTTAAAAACAGCACAAGCATAAAAATTAATTTAAAAGAATAAAACATGGTTCTTGCTTTTAGCCAATAAGATCCAGCCACGTGGATAAACACAAAGATCTTTAAAAAACATAAAAGGAACGTGTCTTAAGTAATGACGTAAGTAAGTGATCATGCTTAGGTTTTCTAAAATCCTACGGCATATATTACTTGCACGTACAAAGGCATTCACACGTGTCTAAGATGTCGTGTTTGTCTTGTACTGTAAAATTATCTCACAAATCAATAATTGAAAAAAGCAAGCATTACTCAAAACCTGACACGTGTGCCGCACTACATAAGTAAAAAAAATTCAACTTTTAAAGGGCTTGTTTGGAAATAAAGATAGTATGAGGACTGTTTAGCTAAAAGAGAAAAAAAATGGTCTTTTATTTAAAGAAAACGCGTTTTGTACTTCCTTTGAAATTTAGTACCAAAGCATCACATGTGATTTTTTATTTATTTATTTTTATTTTGTGAAGAAAAAAATTAATCCTTATTTACATTAAAAGAAAATCTAAATATACCCCAGCAAATATAATTATTTGACTTATGCTAACATCAAAATAATAATAATAAATAACATTAAAGAGTATTTAGTAAATGAAATTGTTAAATCTTAAGCTAATGAGGTGACCAATCAATCGGTTTGGTCATCGTAGGGTTTCTTTCCAATACATATATAAGACCGACATTTGCAAAAATTGCAAATCGATACCAACCGTCGACCTCACTTTCCCCAATTGATTGGAAGACGAGTTCAGTCACCTCAATTTTTCAGTCTCCATGCTCACTAGTCAACCCTTGTTGTGATACCATATAAAATTATCTATCGATTCAAAAGCTTGAATGGATGGATAATAGTAAATTTAACTATTATTATTACTATTTGATGATATGAGACTAATCACGAAATTCTTAGTACGAATTTTATGTCCATTGAACTAATCTTGAAAAATGTATATTAAAACTAGCAATAAGAGAATTTTATTTCAATCTAGAAAATACAAAAAAGTAAACTCCAAGAAATTTGGAAATTTGTAGATAATGATTTAAATTCTAGAGATCAATGTGAATTAGATTTTTTTAAAAACAAGACGATCACCAAATATTTTTAAAGAAATATGAGTTTGTTTTACTCATAATTTCAGAAGTAAAATAAAAGTAAACTACGGATTTTTAGGTACAACCATTTGATTTTTAACGTTTAGTTTTGAAAATTCGTAGAGTCTACGAATTTAAACTTTCGATCTCGAGAGATCGAAGAAGTATGAATTAATTATTATCGAGTTTAGTTATTCTGTTGTTCAAGTGAAAAGTTAAATATCAGCATCAACCTACTTCCACCTCAAAATAGCTTTTAAGTTACTTTATTTTGAAGAGATAGGAGGGGCAAAAGTGTAAATTCTACCTGGTGGAGATGTAACGGCGGCGGCGGTGGTCGGAGTTGTTGAGTTTGCAAATGTCCAAAGGTCGGAAACAAGCTTGTCATATGCTGCATTGAAGAATCTCTCTCCTGTAAACGCAACACAAACGTGTGAGAATGACGAAAACACCCCTCAGAATCATGCCAAATATATTAATATTGCACTACAAAAGATGTCAGAATGGGAATAAATTTTTATATGGCATTCCAATATTCTGTGTATAGCCAAAATAGACTGCTCCTAACTCAAGAGAAGAACAAATAATTTCAATCATAACTTTTTTTTTTTAATTTAATTAAAAAAAAAGGGTTTATAGGATGTGATTCTGAAGCCAAAGATTTGACAAGAAAAGAAGAAAAATAATAATAAAGATTGAGATTCTGAGACAGCATTCTAATTCTATTCCTTCATGAAAATTAAATAAATAAAAATAAAATTTATTTGAGATTTTAATTATTTTCCATCCCTAATTTTCTATGAAAAAATACACAAAAATTAAATAAATAAGTTGATTAGTAGAAGAGGCTCTAACTTGCCCAAAATGGCAAAGTTTAGCCTCTTCTAATCCCACTTTTCCATGACAAAATCCATTTGAAAATCTCAAATTAGAAGCCAAAATAGCTACAAGCAATCGTTGTATCGATCTCGAGGTCAGAAGTTCGATCTTTAGTTCCATGTTGTTGAAAAATAACTCAAATTAGAAAATCAAAGGACTCATGCTCTTCCCAAACTTATACAATTTGACTCACGTAGTATTTTCTCGATCACTCTGTGTATTGTCAAAACAAAAATCTCGAACACTTAATAAAATAAATGAGCTATTTATCTCATTGTTAATGGAGAAATATAAGTATAAACGAAAAGAAAGATTTGAACCACGAAACTCTTGAACTATTGATTAAGGAAAATCCGCTTTCCAAATAATGGTAAATCACAAAAAACGATTGAAGAAGTTGTTAAAAAAGCATTAGGATTGAAATATTATCAGACAAATGACAAATCTAAGTGAGAGAGAAAGAGATTTTTACAGTGATTCCTGAAGAAGCAGTTGAAGAAGAAGAAGCATTATTATTGGAATTACTATTATGCCCTCCATCAACCTCTTCTCTAAATCTCTCTTGTCTCAAAAACCCCTGTTCTAAATTCAACCCTAACGGCATACCCATTCCTCCGCCGTTACCGCCGCCACCACCACCGGACCCAAGTTGAAGTCCCATAGGCAAAGAAACCATATCGCCGCCACCAGCGCCGCCGTAAGACGGTGGAACAGCGAGCATCTGCTCGAAAAAATCATCGCCCAACCCCTCGGAGGGGATTCCGGCCATAAAAATTGGAGAGATTAACAAAATGGAAGTGGGTTTTTTTGGGGGACGAGAGAAGGTGTCGGAGAAATGGCTGGCAGAATCGGAAAGGCGATAATGGATGGGGAGAAGCGATTTTGAAGAAAGTGGTTTTGAGGAGAGAAACTGTAATGGAAAATGGAGCTTTTGTGTTTGTGTGTTTTCTTTTTGGTTTCAGCTTTTTTGGGTTTAATGACTTTTTTTTATATGGGTTTGTGAAAGAGGATTTGTTTGAAAATTAAATAAATATAGGTAAAAGGCAATTGCATTTTTATTTTTATTTTTTTAATTTTAAACCTTTCTTTATTAAAATTAAAAATTAAAAAAAAAACCCCTTTCATTAAAAATTAAAAACTAAACCTTTATTACTTTATATTAATTATTATTAATTATTTGGTGCATCTCGAATACATCTATCTAGATACTTTTTCATATTTCCATCAGACAAAAATATGATTAAAAATTATTTTTTTAAAAAGTAACTTTTAATCTTATATTTGTGTGGTGGATAGATGATGAATATATAGATAGATTTGAACCACAGACTTCTTGATCTTAAACAAATAGCAGGTTCATATGTTAGTTGAGCTAAGCGTTTGTTAACTAAGAGAGAACTCTTTTGATTGTTCATAACTTTACTATGTAATAATTTTGTTTTTGTACTTTAAGATTTGTAACAATTTAGTTACTGAACTTTAAAGTATTGATTGAACTCCTGACATCTTAGTTAGTTATTGAGACTATATCTCTCTTTTTACCACTAAACCAATCTAGATGGTTAAAAATTTAAAAGGGCCATGATATTTAAAGTTACATCATTTATTCATTAAACAACAAACCAAATATGATGATGACATAAATAGTTAGTTTTTTTTTTTAAATTTCAAAATTGAAAGCTTAAATGAAACATATTATGACATTTAAAATAGAATTAATTAAAAAGTTTTTAGATAAAACAAAAAATAGAATAATCCTCAACCAACTATAATTTGTTTAAGGCTAAGAGCCATAATAGATAGTGGAATTAAACAAAGGAAAAACAAAATATAAATAATTCAAATTTCCAACCACAAAGGCAAACATGGCTTTTGTCTTTGTATGCAAACTTTTCATCTCCATTCTCCACCTTCATGTATAATGCTCCAAAATAATAATATTAAAACACCCTTTTTATTTCATTTATTTTTTTATGTATATAAAAAAAAATTAATACTATTTTTTTCATCGTACTTCAAACTCTAGAGTGTGTTTGGTAGTAGCCAAAATCACTTTTGTACAAAACTATAATGTTTGGTAATTTTAGAAAAATAAGAAATCACTCAAAAATTGATTATTTGAAGTATTGATTCTTTAGTGATTCTTGAAAAAGGCTTAACTAAGAACCACCGTCTAATTTTATATAGTTTTTGAAATACTCAAAATACCATTCTTTTAGTAATTTGATAGTTTTAAAATCACTTTTGGTATCAAACATGATAATTGAAAAATCAATTTTAAACATATGAAAATCACTTTTAAGAATTTGTTACCAAACATAAATTTGATTGTTTGGAAATCAATTTTACAAAACCAATTGTACCTAATTTTTTCTTTCTAAAATCACTACTTAAAACTATCACTCTCAAACATACCCTTAGTTGATTTTAGTTTATATACTTTAAAAATGTTTGTTTTGACCCCTTTACTTTGAACTTTAGTTCATTTTGGATCGTGTACTTTCAAAATAATGTTCATTTTGATCTTTATATTTTCAAAAAGCGACAATTTCAGTCCATTGCTTTTCCTTTTTAGAAGGATCAGATGAATCAAAGTTGAAAGTACGATGGTCAAAATAGACATTTTAAAAGTACAGAGACCAAACTAAACCAAAGCTGAACGTATATGAATCAAATTGAACATTTTAAAAGTAACAAGGACCAACTTAAAAAATAAAAATAAAAAATCAATTATTTTTTCAAAAGTTTTCTAAATTAAATTATATCCACATATTTATGAAGAAAGGTAGAAGGAATACTTTTCATTGATCATCAATATCCCTTCTTGTTGTAAGGTATTGGAAAATTTGAAGAGATTATTGTCTTTTTCTATAAAGTTGCATCCCTAATGGTTCATGAAAGCTTAGATGATAATGTATCAACTTGGTGGTTTTAAATTAAAGAAAAATTAAAGTTTTTTTAATTAATATTAATATTAAAATAAAATCTCTCTTAAATTCTTCTTTTTCATTCTTATTTTAATTATTAAGTTTCTTAACCAAATCATTTGAGTAATATATGATTGGAGTGCTCTTTGATTGTACCTTTTTTTTTAGAAATGTCAACTTTAAAATAAGATATTTTGAGAATCTATGAGACAATTTCTCAAAGTTTATTGGATAATCGGTTAGATTTTTTAAAAAAATAAGTCTATTTTCTCTTAATTTCTTACCATTATTTTCATTTTGTATTAAGTAGACGAGTTGAATTCTTTAACTGATTTTTTAATATAAATTTAAAAATTATTATTTTTAGTTTCCAAAACGGCGTGATTTTTAAAACAGTAGCGAAAAATAAATAACAAAACAAGAAATTGAAAGGTGGAATGAATCTTTTATGTGTTTAGTTTTCAAAGAGTAAACTTGAAAACCAAATAGTTATCAATTGAGGCATGAGTTTTTTTTTGTTTATTGTTTATACATATAAAGCTCACTTCATTAAAAAGAGCAAATAAAAAAAATAGAAACAAGACACATTACCAAATGAATCCAATATAACCTACCATTTCTAATGGAAAAATTAACCAATTTTTCGATTTCGCCTTAGATCTGGCCAAGGCAAGGCTATTCTTTTACAAGGACTGCTTTGGGAGACAACGAGTGAAGCAACAATGCACAACTAATGAATTATTGCGACAGAGGGGAAGATGAGAGGAGTAAAGGAGAGTGTCGCGTTATTTGAGAGGTTTCATTAATATATTGTAGTTTCCTAAACTAATTAGTAAAATACGGTGATTTTGAAACTTATTAGAAAAATACCGTTTATTCATAAGGAAGAGCGTTCGAAACTCGTCCAATTTTTTAAGATTAAAACATGACGATAGTTGAACAATTGTCCTAGGTGACAGACAAAAAGAGAGCGAGTGTTGAATACTCGTACTAGGTGATAGACAAAAAGAGGGTGAATGTTGAACACTCGTCCTACCCATCTGCCGGTCAAACCCTATTAACTAGCGCCTGTGCCTACCCCTTGCCACACTTTATTCTTTCACATGCCTTCGGCCACAAAGTAAAAGCCCTCCTTACCTCGTGATTGGCTAGTAACCAAATTACTTTTGTTTCCCAACTATGTTCATCCTCCACAATCCTTGGGCATTCTTTAACCAAATTAGCACCAAATTATTCCGATCACTTAAATTTTTATCTTCAGAGATCTTATCACTTTAAAGAGAAAAGTAGAATCGTTATTCAACTTATAAGTTTGGTTTTTTATATTTATTTGATACCGTAATATTTGGTCTATTATGTTTTCTAATATTTATTTGCTATCGTACTGATAATATGATTTTAGAAGTTATTTTTTATTGTTAAATGTTATGATCTACATTACTATGATTTTTTATTATTATATAATTCATCAATAATGATGCATCACATAATCTAGATCTACCATGTTTTCAAACATTTATTTACTAGATCTACCAATAAAAAATAATGTTATGTAATCCAATTACCGCCTAGAATCAAAATGAGCATAACTCAACAACCATTGACATATTATTAGTACTAAGTACTATACCCACTACAAATTGATTCCATGTTCAAAATGAGAGCAAGATGTAAATCAATTACCGTGGTGGCTACCAACTCAATGGAAATATAGTTTTAGTCGGATAACAAAAAATGTTATATAATCCAATTACTGTTTCGAAGTAGGATGAACATAACTCAACCGTAATTAACATATCTACCGAGGAAAGTTCAAATCAATTAAAAGAAGGAAAAAAAGCCATGAGCATATTACAATAACTTAGTGAAAGTTCAGTTTAATCTAACTTACTATTTCCCAACTCACCCAATTGTTTTTATTGTATAAAATGAAAGACTTAAAGAAGAGTGCAAGGAGATATTTATACCAAGCTACACATAGGATGGTTCAAACTAGTGGGCCACCTAGGAAGACCATAGTCATCAACAAACTTTGGACCAAATTCTTTGCCCAACCAAAAATAATTTTAAATGAGGACTTGTAATTGGAGGTTAAGAAAAGTTCATTATTATAAAACTGAAAGCATAAAAGAAGGATGTGTCACAATCATGAATCAATGGACCTATTATCATAAGCCCATAAAATCAGGTAACAGTTTAAAACAAAACAAGTTTGCCTCACAGCTTTCAACTTTGAAATGAAATTGGTCTTTTCCAAAACTCCAACCAAGTCAGGAATTCAAATCAATAACCAAATAATCTCCACTATCCAAATAGGGATAGCTCAGAACTTCATATATATTCTATCTGTGGTAGCAGAATTCAGACTTAGCATGAAAATTCTAAAAGCTAACAACCAGGGAGCAAGAGTTTTGAATTCAAGTATTCAACAAGCACATAAATTCTCTGTTGATGGTATCCTATGTAATATATCAGAACGTGCAGTATCGAAAATGAAATTCGCAACGGTGGTGAAAAAGCAAAAAATGAAGGGTAAAAAGGATCTTGTAAAGGAAAGTTCAGATAATATGTTGATGGCAGGGAGAGAAGTTGCCCTCTCGGATTGGCCTAGTTGAGGTTATAACTTATATTTCCTTTTGATCTAATTAGAGTGGTTTATGGTATCCATCAGAGTCCAGCACTAGAAAACTAATTTTCTTCATTTAGTGATCTTCAGATTCTGACTGATTCTCATAATACATAAAACACAATGATAAATGTAGATGTGGAAAATGATGGACTACCTACCGCTTCATACAGTCTCTTTTTGGTTTGATACCTTCAAATCTTGTCTCTCCTCCTCTTCCGTTGATGTAGGCTTTTCTACTGAAGTCTCTTCGATTGGCTCGGGTTCTTTCTTCAGCTCGGACTCGAACTCCTTAGCTGCCTGCAATAATATTAGCAACATTATTCCTCCAACTACCAAAGTTGAAAAGCAGTTAATTATTGAAGGGTCGTTTTGCTGATTCTTTTAACAAATTGAGCAATTGAAGTTCTCCTCATACTTGACTCTATTGATGAAAGAAGACTGAAAACATGCTTCATCAACAAAATACTAGGTAGCTGTTTTAAGGGTGTATAATTGAGGGAGTTGTTGATTTCTTCAAACTAGACCCATACATTAATTACTCATCTGTAATGAACTATGAAGCATGAACTGTAGGTTACGTTATCCTCATTCCACAATAACTCTCTCTAACTCAAAACTAACAAATATGATAGACTCAACCATCATGAGTTGGCTTAGTGGTAAAAAAAGAGACATAGTCTCAATACCTAACTAAGAGGTCATGGGTTCAATTCATAACGGTCACCTACCTAAGAATAATTTCCTAGAAGTTCCCTTGACACCCAAATGTTGTAGGGTTAGGCAAGTCGTCCTGTGAGATTAGTCGAGGTGCGCATAAGCTGGTCCGGACACTCACGGATATAAATGTAAAAAAACAAATGTGACAGTCTAAGACTGTCAAGTTATGTTTCAGAGTGCTTTTAAAGTACTTTTAACAACAATACTTTAAAATTGTTTAAAATAAATCAGTTAAATGTTTTGTTCTACATTCTTAAAAGTACTTTGCATTCAGCCATTTAGACTAAAAGCACCCCATAACAAACTACTTTTAGGTGCTTCGCTTTTTTCTAAAAACATTTATACATGCTCCCAAACATGATACTATTACGTAGGAGGTATTTTTTCTATGACAAAACTGGTCGTCGCCAACTTATCAACTAGTTTAGATATATATACTCGATTGAGAGGTCAGAAGTTCAAATCTCTTACCCCAAGGCCCCAAACATTAATGAATTAGAAGGATAAAAAAGTTTGTCACTCCTGAACATAGATGAATTAATGAAATTCACAATAACCTTTAGTCGGGCTCAAGCCCATTCTATATACTTTAGACTTGATGCTTCTCTTTGTTAGTTGGGTTGTCTTTTTTATGTACTTCATTTCTTTTTTCTTTTTCAGTATTTTTTTTTCATATTTTCATCCAGCTTGATTTCTCATCAAAGAAAATGGAAATTAACAAAGGTCTTACATTGTACTGAATACGGTGGGAAATCATACCATCACAATAGCAAAATCAAAGAACGTTAATGTTCATGTGGTTAGTACCACACATACTACCAGGCCTAGGTATATTACGAAGATTCAAGGAAACTGCTTGAACAAACTCAATTAGTTCGTTTGAATTATACACGTTGCCGATTCAGTTAATCAAAAATTTTATTTCAGCTTCAAAATTCAGTAGAGAAAAAGATGGATAAAAAGTTTATCCAAATCCAACATGGAGTAGAAGCCACGATTGCAAATGAATTCACCCGAATCCAGGAAGAGTTAGGCTAGACATTGGGACAGTAAATAATGTGAGGATAAAAGGCGTAGCCTAGAAAGAAGGTGGAAACCAGAGATGCCAGAGATGGAGGTAGTTCAGGCTCCCCTGAACAGACACACACGAATAGAGGCAAACGACTGGCTAAAAGTGCAACGAGAGAGAAAGGGCATACCAATGAAACAGAGAAAGCTCCTAGCACTTGTGAGGGGCTATTATTCAATATACAATTGAGGAAACTTGAGGTACTAATCTTTGAGGGGGAAGACGAGAAGACCCGTTACCATACGGGTAGCTACATCAAGTAGAGAGATACTTTGTTGTGAATAAGCTGTCGGAGAAGGATAAGCTTGAGTTCACAGTTCTATGTTTGGAGGGAGAAGCCCACGATCGACATCAATGAGAAGACGCAGGGACTACGATCACGACTTCGGGGACATTCCATCCAAGGCATCTATTCCCCGGGGAAAGGGATGGGGCCTCGCCCCATGAAGATCTCTACTCCCATTTGCAGTACTAAAGAAGAGGTGAAGGTAGAAGGAATTTTCTCAAGATTAAGAGTTTGTTGATGTTTCTTAATTGCAGAATGCATATCCCATTTTTCCACTCTGGAAACATCAGCAAAAGACTCCCGCGTAGTTTAAAGACAAAGGAAAAGGAAACAGGATTTCGCATCCATTAAAAACACCACCTACTAAGAATAAATGAATTGAAAAGCATTCGTAAAAACATGAGAAACAATATTCAACAGAAAGATATCCAGTAAGGATCGTGGAATATTACATACACCATTTAGTCTAACATGACTGATGACATAGATCAAATTATTCGTGATCCAAAAGCAAAACATCCAAAACTTTGCAAATTTTCAAGTAACAAAAGTACTTTCAGATTGCATTAGTTAAAGAAAACTACCACAAAGGATCAAGGACAAAAGAACAGAACTCGAAAGGCTGAAAGATTTTACCTATTAGGATGACGTAAAATACCAAAATTTGAACTTTATTAAAGTCCATTCTCTAACATAGTCGCCCAGCCAGAAAAATAAATTCCTAGACAGTTCAATCTTAGGGACTTTGGACAAAGCTACTAAATCGACAATTCCACTAATTCAAGATTGTTGCTATTCATGTAGCCACGAAAAAAAGGGTTAATCTTTCTAACTAGTAAGTCAAAATAATCCCAAAACAACAATTATCAAATACTTTAATTTCTGTATTAGTGGAAAAGCCAAGTGAAACTCAAACATCGCGCACACAATCCAAATTCAGAAAAAAAAAAAAAAAAACTTAATTTCCTCGAATCCTCATTTCAAATCCCAAACCATTACACAATTTCAGAGCATCCAATCCGACCCAATCAACTAAAACCACAAACATACCTGTTGGAAGCTTTTGACTGTTTTCCCAATACTCTTCCCAACTTCAGGCAACTTCTTAGGCCCAAAAACCAAAGCTGCAACACCAGCGATTACAACAAGTTCAGGCACTCCAAGACCAAACAGAGCATTACAAGTGAGACCCTTATGAGTTGTTTTGGTGCTGGTGCTGCAGCTGGTCAAACGCAGTAGCGAAGAATGGTTATGGTCGCCGTTGGTGAAGAAATTGGCGGTGGCATTGTTGGCGAAGAAGGCGGATTTAGAAGAGGAAAATGAAGGAGAAAGAGATGGAGGAAGCTTTGGAATGGAAGAAGTAAAGGATAAAGTTGGAGATGAAATCACCATGGTCGCCGTCGTCGTTGAGGGGAAAAATCTTGATTGGAAATTGGGGAATCCTTATCGGTTTAGGACTGCTTCTCATTTTAATTAATTTTATTTGGGGGTTTTGACTTTTTTTTATTGCAATTTTTTTCACGTGGGATTGATATAAATTATAATAATCATCATCTTTCTTTTGTGGTTTGAGATTTGTGAGTGAACGAAATAGTAATTGACATAAACTTTTATTTTAAGGTAGAAAATTCGACCATCTATAATTATTGTACTATAAAAAAAAGGTATACTCACAAAAAATATCTAATACTACCACAGTACTTTGTAACTTATTTATTTAGAGGAAAAAATAACAAAAGTTCCTTTAACTTGCAAAGAGAAAACATAGCTAAGGAGACAAGGTACACCTTCACCTTAGAGGTTGAGACCAAGGGAGTTTGGGCTAAGGGCTCAATTCAAGTCCAATGACTCAGTTAACCTTGATCGTCGAGGGCAAGGAATTGGGGTTGACCTCAGCTTCTATGGTCAAGGCCAACTGCAAGGTCCAACTCACTCGTTCTGGTTCGTGTCTTGGTTTTGATTTCTTTTTTTTTTCTCTTTTTGTCGTTATCAAATAAATTTATCTTCTTGATCCAAAATCACCCATAACGCATATTCTTAGCACGTTGTCATCCTACTGTTGGATATTAATAGTAAAAGAAAGTGAAACTTTGGTTTATTTTGAAACTTAAGATTGAATTTAATTGTGTGATTAAATTCATTTGTTTGAAACCATCAAATTAAGATGTTGTTTCATCTTCCATTTGATAAGTTATAACCTAAATTGAATTAAATTTGACAAAAGTTACAACTTTTGTTTTTATGATATTTTATTATGTATTTTGGAGAGTTACTAAGTTGCTGGCCTATAAATAGCAACTTGTTCCTTCATTTACATCATCACTTCAAAATTTGAAGATTTCTCTCCATTCTTTCTTTCTTTCTTGAGAGCAAGTATTCAAGAGTTCTGCCAGATCCGAGTAGTTCGAGGTTGCAGTTCTACCAGAGTTAGTCGTTGTATCTTGCTGAGACGATAGTTGTAGTCTGCTTGCAAACCTGTGCAGAGCGAATAATTGTCTTCAGGACAGCGCTTACTGAAGCGTGCCTTGACTACGGTTTGAGTATACCAATTTTTTTATATATAATACTTGAAAGTTTATGTATCTAAGCCTTTTACATCAATTGGCTTAAGAGTTTTTATTTTCAATTGAATTGTAATCTGTTTGCTAGTGTATTCAGTTCATAATATGTTTAAAATTTCCCCTTAACACCTACTACCTTACTAAACAATACATGGAGTGAGTATGATTATGAATTGGAATGTTAGTAGAATAAGACTCAACGAGTTGTTTTGAAGGTGGGGGGAAGCATATTATACTATGACGGTATAAATGTGGCACAAAGATTGGATTCCAATTCAACCTCGCAAATGCACCTAGCCCCAAGACTGAGCTGCATCCACCACCTAAATAACATCACAATTTCTTCCCTTCAACTTCTACAAATTCATGCCCAATTGATAACCAATGGCTTCAAATCTCCTTCCCCTTACGCCAAACTAATCACCCATTTATGCAAGAATTCTTCCTCACAATCCATCGCCAACGCCCATTTGATCTTCCGGCACCACCAACACTCTCCAAATCTCTTCCTCTTCAACACTCTCATAAGATGCGCTCCACCTCAACATTCCATCTCCATTTTCGCCACTTGGGTCTCCACCCCCCACTTCGAATTTGACCATTTCACTTTCATTTTCGTGCTTGGAGCTTGCGCGCGAGCCCCATCGGTGTCTTCGTTAATGATTGGTAGCCAAATTCATACTCATATTCACAAACGTGGGATTGTTTCGAACATTTGGGTGCAGACTACTATGATACATTTTTATTCGATTAATAAAAATGTTGGCAGTGCGCGGAAGATGTTTGATGAAATGTCAGTGAGAAATGGTGTTACTTGGAATGCGATGATTGCAGGCTACTGCTCACAAAGTGGTAAGGTTGCTCAGAAATATGCCCGAGATGCGTTGGAATTGTTTCGGGGGATGTTGGTTGAATCAACGAATTTTGAGGTGAAACCAACGGATACTACAATGGTTTGCATTCTTTCAGCTGCATCTCAACTGGGTATGCTTGAAACCGGTGCTTGTGTTCATGCTTATATCAACAAGACAATTGATTCCCCCGAAAACGATGTGTTTATTGGCACTGGTTTGGTTAATATGTACTCAAAATGTGGGCTTCTTAACAGTGCTTCATCAGTTTTTAAGCAGATGAAGCAGAGAAACGTTTTGACATGGACATCCATGGCGACAGGACTGGCTGTTCATGGAAGGGGTAAAGAAGCATTGGAGCTATTGGATGCAATGGGAGCTCATGGTGTAAAGCCAAACGCAGTAACTTTCACAAGCTTGCTTTCTGCTTGCTGTCATGGAGGGCTTATTGAAGAGGGGCTCCATTTGTTCCATGTCATGGAGAGGAAGTTCGGTGTTGTGCCTCAAATGCAGCATTATGGCTGCATCGTTGACCTTCTTGGGCGCTCTGGGCACTTGAGAGAGGCATATGAATTGATACTTGAAATGCCAATGGAACCTGATGATGTTTTATGGAGGAGTTTGCTGAGTTCTTGTATGGTACATGGTGATGTTGAAATGGGAGAGAGGGTGGGTAAGTTGCTTGTTGAGAGACAGGGAGGGGAGAGTTTTGATGATGAATGGTGTGTTGGAAGTGAGGACTTTGTTGCTTTGTCAAATGTTTATGCTTCTGCTGAAAGGTGGGAGGATGTGGAGGCTTTAAGAGAGGAAATGAAGATCAAAGGGATTGAAAACAAAGCTGGGTGTAGTTCAGTACAAACTACGGGTTCTCAAGGCTTGGTGGAGGCTTTATTATAGGTATTGCACAATTAGTTCCAATTTATAAAGGTAGAAAGTTGTTTATGATATGTTGAATAGCATTTTTGTTTTCTGTTTATAAATTTTTTATGACTATTTTTCTTTGTTTCTAATTTATTTCTACCTATATTTTAAAGAAAACATCATAGCCAAACTTTCAAAAGCATAACAAAAGCTGTTTTCAAAAACCTGTTTGTTTGGTGTTTTTAAGAAACCTAACAAAGAAAATATCAGTAATTTTTTTTTAAAAAAAAACTTAAAATTACAAGTTAAGTCTTACTTTCATATTTGTGGAGGTCCTTAGAAATTTGAAAATGTCAAATAGGTCCTTAAATTTTCAATTTTGTGTCTAATAGGTTCCTGACATCGTCAACATTTTTTTTTTAATATGAGTGAATTTATTAGACACAAAATTGTTAAATAGAAAATTAAGCTTCAATTTTGTGTTTCATAGGTTCATGAGTTTTGAAAATGTTGAATAAGTCAAGGACTTGTTAAATATAAAATTGAAAGCTTCGGATGAAACGAAAAAATGTAAATGGTCTGTTCAATACACAAATGTTTAACTCTCCACCTCTTTCTGGTAGGGACACCAACACCTTTTGCCAACACTCGATTTTCTGACAGATCGAACTTTTTGACCCAGACATGAAAGTTGAAAGACTAAAAATGCTATTGAACATATCACTTGAAAGTGTTTTTAGCGGAAACACTGTGCCTTCTCAGAAGTAGTTTGTTATAGCTTTTGAAACTGTGGAAAATATTTAATTCAATTAAAACATTTTACACTCTAAAAAGAGCTCTTTTTATTTTATGTTGTCAAAAAGCAACTTAAAAAATTCTAAACATTTGAAAGTATTGAGGAAAAACTGTGCCAAAGTGCTTAAATAGAAAAGGTAACACACTTTTCTCGAAATGCCACCTCATTCTTAAAAGTAAGTTTCATTTAAAATTGGAAAGCTGTTCATTTAAAGAATATTTCAGGATATCTTTCATACATTTGGAACGAGATCACAACTGTTACTGCTGATCACCCTTTCCTGATGGACGACAGGTGCTTGAACTCCCTCGGATGCACTTCTGAAGATGCTCCAAGCTTGCCACTCGTCGCAAGGAAGCTGTTCTTGCCATCTTGTTCCTCGGCACTGTTGCCATTTCCGGAGAATTCTTCTGAATATTTGCAGAAGAAATGTCTGCAATATGACTGTTATGTGCATCTGTTGATATCTCTGAAGGGCTTCCCTCAAATGATTGGATGCTAATTGAGGATACTTCCGACATGGCATGGAACATAGATTTCGTACCAGTGATTCGCTTTACGGTTTCTTCAGCCATCAGTACCTGGAAATGGAATCATTGGCAATGTCATATCAAGAGAGAGCAAACGAAGATCAGGCTTTAGCTTTATATTGCTGTCTCAACTCCCACAAATCAAAATCAGCCATTGACTTACCTTTGCTCTCAAAGTTTCAAGGTCAGCTTTCAGAACTCTGTTATTAACCGCCGCTTCATTGTACTTTTGGCTTATATCACTGAAACGCTTCAGTAATGTTGAATTTTCAACTCTTAATTCAGCAACCTATATAATATGGATCGTGTCGGCTTATCACTGGTTGATAACAATAATATTATGTACATATATTCTAAGACAAAGATAAGTTAGATGATCACCTTTGTCTCAAGCTCTGTCAAATGTGCTTGCTTTCTTTTTCTTGAGCGTCTAGCTGATTCTCTATTAGAAAGCATTCTGATGAAAACAACTATGTTAGTGTCTACCTAACAAATTTTTTCTCAAAGTTCATTTAGTCCCCACAACCACAACTATTATGCATATCTAGTCTTAAATCTCTGAACTTTGAATCATGTTCTTATGTGGTCCTCACTGATAGCATAATCAAAGTCCATTGGACAATAATCTGTCACGATGCGGTTAACATGTGTCTAATAGGCATCAATGTCTTTATTTACGATACAAGGTTAATCTTAGGAAATTCATTGTTGAAACATTTTTAGTCTAGTAGTGAAACAGACCCCTCTATCAAATTTATGGACTAAATTTATAATTTAACCAAAATGCTATAAATGCTACCTTCTAACACGTTTAGCGGATGCAGGATCCATTTGCTCAATCATATCATCTTCTCCTTCAACATCATCTTCTTCATCAGTTTGCTCTCTGGATGATGACATGTTTGCTGAGCTGACTTGAATTCCATCCTTCTTTTGCACACAAGGTGAGCAAGAAATCCCTAAAGGTTCATTAATGTCATTATCTTGTGACCTTCATAATTTATTATAACCTCCTGAACTGAAAATAAATATAACTTTTTTCAGCCACCTATGATCGGAGATTATTGTTCTTAAAAGTGTTGGGCTAATAATTCAACTTCTAATATGTCATGTTTTTATCATTTATTCATGTTTTGTTGTTTCTAAAAATAATGTTTTGTTGAAATAAATATTATCAAAATAGACATGTCCATGTTTCCAAACTATTTTAATTTTAAAAGTAACATGTTGGCATAAGTAATAATTTAGAGGTTAAGGAGTTTCCATCTTTTCTAACTGAGTCATTGGTTAAAATATATACTCCACATTCATATTTACGTTATAATGTAAACATAGTTCAACTGGCATGAACTTGTACTATCAATATTGAGGTTTCGATCCTTCTAACTTACATATTATTTAAAAAAATGTGGGTAACAGCGTAATATTGAATTTCAGTCAACATGTTGATATTTTGATTGATATTTTCATATTTCCATGGGTTTGATGTTGACCTAAGAGGTGAATTAACATTTTCATTATATCGTAGGAAAAAAATCACAAAACATAAAAAAGAAAAAAATAATAATAAGCAATGAAATACTACTAATGTAAATATAATATAAGTAATATACATTTCAATTTGTTTAAAAATCATAAAAATGGCTATCTACTAATTGAATTTTTTGTTTTTATAATTTTTTTCAGAAATATCTATCGACATTGATATAAGTAAGATTAGATATCGATATTTTGATGGTTATGTCAATGGAGTAGTGCAAACCTTTTGAAGTGGATTGGGATGTCAAGTGTGAGGCACTGGCTTGTGACTCATTTTGAGCTAGAGTGGAACTTGCACAAGAATCTTGACTCTTCCTCAAAGATCCCTGGTGGATGACATGCTAAAACGATCATAGCTCAACTAGTATAATATTTGTACTATTTATTTCAAAATTAGAAGTTTGATCTTTTTGTCCTACTCTAAATAAAATAAAGCTACTTTCTAACCAATTGTATGGATGTATAAAATTTGAACTCTGTCACTTTAATGAAGTATCAATATACAACAACAACGAATTGAGGATATTGAAATAAACGTGTACGAGCAGAAGGTACGAATTCTCCACCCAATGTACAAACAATCTAAAATATTTAGGTATGTTGAGTAACTATTTGGTTTTTTATTTTTAAAATTAAGTTTATTTTCTTACAATTTCTTACAATGGCTTACAAGTTTTTTAAGTAAAGGAGTTAAATTGTTAGCTGAATTCCAAAAACATTCTTTAGTTTTCAAAACTTGGGTTAGTTTTTGAAAACATTGGTAAAAAGTAGATAAAAAAACATAAATTTAGAGGTAGAAATGATGTTTATACCAAATGATTACCAAACAACATAAGAAAAAAAAAATTAAATACTCAATTTGATATTATTATTATTATTTTTTTCAACATATAAATTATCTCACAATTTTTATTTCATGTAGTCAAATTTAAAAAACAAAACCAAGTATGGTGAGTTAGAGTTAGTAAACCAATAAGATCTGATTGGTTAAATAAGTATTTTAGTTTATTAAGATTGTGGTTTGAATTATTTTAATTTGGATTATAACAAAACATGTTTGTGATGTAGATTATTTTAGTTTGAGAAGAAAATAATAAACATCTTATTAAATAATAAAAAATGACAAAGGATAAATAGTAAAAATTTATAGCAAATAGTAAATACCCGAGTTAGATTATTACGAGGTGACATAGTCTCAGGTTTGACTCAAGGTTATCATAGAAATTGACCCGTCACTTGTGGTCTTGTTGTTAGAGCATATTCTTGCTATTGTAAAGCTACGCTACAATGGTTGTTGCCAAGAGTCCTTCGACGTCAATGGCGGTTAGTAAGTGGAGTCTTAGAAAAATATAAAGTTTATCGATAAATATGTATGGAGGCGTTGACACGAGGCCAACACCAATCACCAAAAAGAAAAAGAAAAAGAAAAAAAAGAGTAATTAGAAAATCTTACTCTACACAAAGCCACCGCCGCACACGCCAGATTCAGTTTACTTTTCAGAAACGCCCGATACTCCTCCGAATCTCCGCCGCTACTTTTCTTGCTTTCTTTCTCAATTCCGCCATTCCGATTACTCTGTTTCTCCCAATTCTGCTTCAATTTCTCTCCAGATTCCTTAATTTCTACGGCGTTTGAAGGTGAAGCCGGAGGCGGAGAAATGGAGGAATCCGATACGGAGGCAGCTTCTTGAAGAAATCTCCGAAAAGACCACTCGGATGCGCTTCGGTTCAATTTTGATGATTCCTCCAGTGGCTCCGGCGACGGCCAGAATTGGTCGGAGGTTCCGTCGACGGAGAATAATACTCTGTCCATCATCTCTCAATCTTTGAGGTCCAACAGTTCTAACTTCTCTACCCGACACTTCCTTTCCCCTTTTTATTGGTTAAAATTTTAAAATAACATTTTATTTTTAAATCTCTAATTTTAATTTATTTTGTTGCGTTTTTAAATAAATCTTAAATTTAGTTACTTCTTTATAGATTTTTATCCGTGATAGACTCTATCATTCGAGATCTTCGCTCCTTCGTCTCTTTCTATTATCTTGAAGACTAATATAAAAACTTAGTTATATGTTCATCACTGATCGACTTTGAGGACAACAACTAAATTTTGATATATTTACAAAAAATTTTGTATTATATTCATTTGTATAAATATTTTGAACTTAATTGTTATATTCTAACTGTTTTTTAATATTCATAATAACTATAGTAAATTTTAAATTTCATGGAAGAAAGTAGAATATGTTAATATAATTTTAAAGTTGAACTAAATTTAAGGTTTATTGAAAAAAATATGAACTAAAATTGTACAAGGACTAAAATTGAAAACTCTCAAGCAGACACGAAAATTATATTTTTAATCTTTTTTTTTTAATTTTGTTTTCCTTATCTCCATTATCTTCCCTCTCGATTTTTTTAGAGCAAATATCAATTGATACCCTGAATTACAAGTTTGTATCAATTTAAACCATGAACATTCACAAATATATCAAATTAAACTCAGAATTTACATAGGTATATCAATTTAAACCCTTAAGTTTCATAAGTGTATTCAAATAAAACATAATGAAGAGTTTAAATTGATACAATCATATATGTTTGATATTTAAATTGACACACTTATAAAAGTCTAAGATTTAAATTGATACAACTATTAATTTTGAGTTTAAATTGATACAACTTCAAAAGTTCAAGGTTTAAATTGATATGATTATTAGTTTGTAGTATAAATTTATACGACTCCAATAGTTCAGGTTGTAAATTGATATAGTTTTTAATTTAATTTATTTTTATTATTTTAAAATTGGGAAAATCTTGTTGAATAAAAACTGAATATCATATTACGAAAAGAAAAAAAAATTGAATATCAAAGATCTCAAAAAATAAGAAGTGGCTCGACTAATATACCAGCGTGGAAGACACACTCTACTCACTATTTGTATAAGTAAAGACGGACTTAATTGGTTTAATCTCCTGTCCTATAACTATTATACTCGAAAGTAGTAAGCTCAATCTTTATCGATCTCGTTCTTAAGTTTCCATTTTAGAAATTTATGTTTGATTTCTCCATTTTTTTATTACCAATTTCAAGGGTTATAAACTCAAAACAAAAGTTTAAATAGTAATCCAACAAAAGAAATGTTCCACATTTTCAAAACAATGATAATTAGTGTTTTTTTACTTTCAAAATATTTTCAAAATTCAAAAAAAAACAAAAGAAATTACACGTAGGATCCACATTATCCAAGTTTATCATCATTGTCGAGTTGTTGCTTATTGTTTGTTGATAGGAAGAGAGGACTCTTTCCACATACCCTTTCAA
>JBBPDJ010000008.1:1176314-1195649 GCA_037974625.1 Cucumis cinereus | reverse complement strand
CTAGTTTGTATAAATTGGTAGAAGATATAATTTGAAATATGTTTTTAGAAAATGATATTTAATGTACCTAAATATATATATGACAAAAATAATAGTGCAAAAAAAAAAAGGCATTATCTAAGATAACCAATATTTATTTTACAGATTATAATTTGGACTATAATAATCTGCACGTCAAACACATACTATAATAACCCAGACTATAATACTCTGCACCCCAAATACAGATTATTATAACCCAAACTATAATACTCTGCAACCCAAACACAGACTATAATAACACACAGACTATTATAATCCACAGACTATAATAACCACAGACTATAATAACTTACTCTGCGTCCCAAACGGCCCCTTAAGCTTTTAAGAATCACTTTTCATGGATGATGGATGAATGCTCCATTTTGTTATATTATATAATTTTTAATAAAATATTTAATAAATATTGTATTTTTAAAAAATGAATTGAGTTTATAACTTATTGTATTTCTAAATGTTTTAATATTTATCGAATACGATAATGCATTTTAAATTTTAAAATTCGAAATATGGATAGAACGAAAAAACGTGAAAAATGTTGTTTTCATAATTCATACAGTTTAAATTACAGAATCCGAAATAAGATTATTGTTTGCCTTATATATTTACTTAACTCCGTAAATCTAAAAACATAAAATATAATCCAAATTAATACAATTTAAATTAATTATTTTCAATTCCTATCCTTCAAAGAAAATTAGAATTTAAACTCCATAATTTAAAAGATTAAATTTAACCTTTATCATTGATAAATTCTCACAATCCTTATTTAACAAAAAAAAAAAAAAATTAAATTAAATTTCAAATTTTAAAAAATAATAATAAAAAAATAAAAAGAATAAACTTCCGTAATCTCATCATAATTATTTCCTAATCCGTTTATGAATGATAATCATATTTTCCTAAATCGAATTGGGTTCCCTCCTTAGCTTACTTATAAATGAACCAATGCTCCCTCCCAAACATCCCAACAATTATCCCTCATGGCTTTTCACCCTTTTCATCTAATCAATTTTCATGTTTACCATGTCGGGCCTTCCATCCATCGATTTCATCGTCAAGTCTTGAAAATTCAAAGACGTTTAATCCATTCTCTCTTGTCCCATTCTCCCCCCCAAGTCATCCATCAAACATCGCCAATTTCACTCGACAATGATAATGACAATTTTTTCCCTCTCCCTCTCCACTTTTTCCATCAAAATGAACCAAGTTCCTTCCCCATCTACGTCACACAGTTGCTTTCCTCTTTCAACATTGACCCTGTCGCTTCCGAGGTTATTGCTAGGATGATCGTCTTGATTTCCAACCAAGTCACCAACGGAAACCTAAATGCAAGCTTCTACATTGTTGCCGTCGTCGACTATGCCCAATTTACCTGGATGCCTTCGTTATCGTTCTCGACACAACGATCAACGATAAACGAGGTGAAGATGATGAGATTGGAAGAGATTGAGAAAGATTTGGAGGATTGTAGTATTTGTTTGGAGGAATTCTCTTGTAGTAATGGGAAGGCAGTGGTAAAGATTCCGTGTGGGCATGTGTATCATGAGTCATGTATTTTGAGGTGGTTGAATAATGGTCATTCTTGCCCCTTGTGTAGAAGGCCAATATTGCCACTTGAGAACTAATTAACATTGAATTTGCATTTTATTTAATTTCTCATATTTTTATGGGTTCTTTTGCAAATAATCTATTTACTTCCTGTTTGACGATTATTCTTCTATTATTTTGTCAAAACCTAATGTACAGAAATCATTTTTTCTTTCGAAACAATGTTTCACGGGGATTTAATCATACTTTTACGTGTTTTCTCTACATCAAAGAAAAGCATACATATTAGAGTCCTTATCGGACATTATTTGTAGTCGTTTGTACAATTTTTTCTATGACATATCAACGCAAAAGTCGATTGGTGGAAGAAAACATGCAATCATTTGAAATAGAAAAAGACATAATTTCAAAGGACTCTTAATACATTCTTACCATGACTATTTTCAAAGATATAATTCAAACGAAGCAGCTTTTTTTCTTTTCAATTTTGAATTTAAAAAACGTGTTAGTACATTATTACTATGACTAATTTCAAATACAGTAAGATGAACTGAAATATAGTAAAATATTACCGTCTATTTATGATAAGCTGCGATAGATTACTATTTATGCATATAAGTATCGAAAATTTGGACATTTAAAATAATTTTTGTATAACCATATATACATTAATATAAAGATACATTTAATACATTATCTAGAAAAAAAAGAGGATACATTTAATACATTAATATATATAGTAAACATAACTTGAATTAGCAAAGAAATTACATTTTTAAAGGGAAAAAATAAAGAAGACTTACAACTTTTTTTAACAAGGACAAAAATCCTTTGTTTTCTTCCCAAAGATCACTTCCTAGATATATATGTGGTGAAAATGGGGATCTTTTATTCAAAAATTCTCTTAAATCCAAGCTTTCTCTTAATCAAGAAACCCTAAATCCTTTTGACATAAACACTCGTTCGTTTGTCATGAAATCCATTGAAGTTGTATAAATAACCGTTTTCTAAGAAATTTGGTCCAAGATTCAAATTAGATCGAAAAATAGTTTTTTGCATGCATTAGTCGTGTGAGAAAAAGTATCATCTTCTCCTCGATCTGCGTGCAAGGGTTTGGATTGAAATGAACTATCGTTTCTCGTTCTAACTTTTTTTTCTTGTTCCTCGTTAGACACAACTATAATTGTTTTTCGATTTTTTTTCTCACTGTAGCTTCTCATTTTCGCTTCTAGCTCATTTTTCTTATTGTTCTTCAAGTACGACTATGTATATGTTTTATTTATTTTCTCACTCTGGTCTCTCGTTCTAGCTCTCTAGCTCATTTTTCTTGTTTTTCATCGACACAACTACAAAAAAAAATTTCCGAAAAAATACTACCGAACGGATACGGAAGAGAAAAAAATTTAGAGAACGAAGAAGAAGATTGGAAGAAGAAATGAAGAAGAGAATGATGACACACTCCCATTGGTATTTTAAAACTTAGCTATTATCATTTGGGCCTCTTGTGTTTTAGGCCATCAATGCCAACTTCCTTTCCTTTGATCATTTCCTTTTGGCTATGGCTTTTCTCCACAAGTCTTCTTCGTCCTTCTTTTGATGCCGCCTTTCCTTCACTTTCCTTGTTTTCCTCTCAAAAGGTTCATTTCACACACCTCAAAATCCTCCATACAAAATGCCCTGTTCAACCCACAACCCAATCTTCAACCATTTCTCTCATTTCTCCAAGAATTTCCCCATAACATTCTGTCGGTCAAATCCATACACGCCCAGATTATTATCACAAACGCCATATATGGGGACCAATTTTTGGTTGCAAAGCTTGTTGCGGTGTACTCAAGTTTGGGTTGTTTGGAAAATGCAAGGAAAGTGTTTGATGAAATTCCTCAACCAAAAACTGTTCTTTGCAATGCCATGGTTAATGGGTATCTGCAAAATGAGCATTATAATGAGTGCATCGAGCTGCTTAAGATGATGAGTCGATGTCATTTGGAATTTGATAGTTATACTTGTAATTTTGCTCTTAAGGCATGCATGTTCTTATTGGATTATGAAATGGGGATGGAAGTGGTTAGATTAGCTGTGTGTAAGGGGTTGGCGAGAGGTCGGTTTTTGGGAAGTTCTATTTTGAATTTTTTGGTGAAAACTGGTGATATTATGTGTGCACATACTTTTTTTCGTCAAATGGTTGAGAAAGATGTTGTTTGTTGGAATGTGATGATTGGTGGGTTTATGCAGGAAGGCTTGTTTCGTGAAGGCTATAATGTTTTTCTTGATATGCTTTATAATAAAATTGAGCCTAGTTCTGTGACCATGATAAGCTTGATTCAATCCTGTGGGGAGATGAGGAATTTAAAGTTTGGAAAATGTATGCATAGCTTTGTTCTTGGATTTGGAATGAGTAGTGATACAAGAGTGCTTACCTCGTTGATTGATATGTATTGTAAATCAGGTGACGTCGAAAGTGCTCGATGGATTTTTAATAACATGCCCTCTAGGAATTTGGTCTCTTGGAATGTTATTATTTCGGGATACGTTCAAAATGGTTTGCTTGTTGAAACTTTACGTCTCTTTCAGAAGTTGGTTATGAATGATGTGGGTTTCGATTCAGGTACCGCTGTTAGCCTCATCCAGCTTTGTTCTCGCACGGCTGATTTGGATGGTGGCAAGATTCTTCATGGTTGCATCTATCGAAGGGGACTTGATTTGAATTTGGTTTTATCTACTGCAATTGTTGATTTATATGCTAAATGTGGATCCCTGGCCTATGCATCTTCTGTTTTCGAAAGACTGAAAAATAAGAATGTGATTTCATGGACTGCGATGCTTGTGGGATTGGCACAGAATGGGCATGCTAGAGATGCTTTGAAGTTATTTGATCAGATGCAAAATGAAAGGGTTACTTTCAATGTTCTCACCTTAGTTGCTTTAGTCCATTGTTGCACTCTCCTAGGCTTGTTACGTGAAGGGAGAAGTGTACATGCTATCTTAACTCGATTTCATTTTGCTTCTGAAGTCGTCATTATGACAGCCCTCATTGATATGTATGCAAAATGCAGCAAAATTTTCTCAGCTGAGATGGTATTCAAGTATGGTCTTACGCCGAAGGATGTGATATTGTATAACTCCATGATTTCGGGCTATGGAATGCACGGTCTCGGGCATAAAGCACTGCACATCTACCATCAAATGAATCGAGAAGGACTTCAACCAAATGAGAGCACCTTTGTTTCTCTGCTATCGGCTTGTAGCCATTCAGGACTAGTGGAAGAGGGGATTGCTTTGTTTCGAAATATGGTGAAAGATCATAACACCACACCTACCGATAAACTTTACGCTTGTTTTGTAGATCTTCTAAGTCGAGCAGGTCGCCTTCGGCAAGCTGAGGAATTAATCAATCAAATGCCTTTCACACCAACCAGTGGCATACTTGAAACTCTACTGAATGGATGTCTTTTGCACAAGGATATTGAATTAGGGGTAAAACTTGCTGACAGATTACTCTCCTTGGAGTCTAGAAATCCAAGTATCTACATTACCTTGTCGAATATATATGCCAAAGCAAGTCGATGGGATTCGGTAAAGTACGTTCGAGATCTCATGATGGAGCAAGAGATTAAAAAGATTCCAGGATATAGCTCAATTGAAGTAAATATTTAGTCTATATGTTTTGTGCAAATGGAAGAATTTGCAGCCATGTTGGGTGTCATCAAGCAAATGCTTGGGAGGTCAAGATGGCCATCTGTTGTGTCATATTTTGTTCATTACTAACTTAATACGGATTGACTTTTCATACTTCATTGATTTTAAACTTGTAGGAGATTTTATATCATTTCCAAACATGAATCTAATACCCGTCGTCTCGTGCACTCTTTTTTTTCACAACGTTAGTTAATAATGGGACCCACAAACTAATTGGACCAAACAAGTAGTTGAGTTCATAATCCCATATTTTCCAACTTCTACTTCCTCACTTGGCACTTCGTCTGATTAAGACATCAAATTTCAACCAACCATAATTTCCAACTATTCTTTCATGTCTTTATCTTCCTTTTCAATTGGAGAGTTCGTGAAATAATTGTTTTAAAACAATGAAAATTTTAGTGTTCTATAAAGTTTTGAGACATAACTAAAACATATTATAAAGATCATAGTCATAATTAAAATTTGTTCGATGTCATTTTTAATCAACATAGCAGTTAATACGAAAAACAACTTCTAAAAATATCATAGAAACATCTCTCGTTGAGTCTTCTTGATTGGATTTTACTAACAACGTAGCGTTTTCTTAGGTTCATGAATGTTTTTTTAGTTTGCTTTCTTAATGAAGACCAAAATGGATGTTTCAAAAGCACATGGATAAAATTAGAAAAAAACTAAAAGCACATGGACAATATTGTTTGATATTGTTCAACTAACATAAGTAACCAAAATAAACTTGGCTTGGTGGTATTGTGACGGCCTCCGTTCCTATAGGTCGAATATTTAATCTCCGACCTTTTAGTTCTATTAGAAAAAAACTAATAAGAAAAATATATATGCTTGAAAAAGATGTCAACTTTGTATAATCAATCATGAGGTCATAGATTTGATTCCTATCGTGTTTATCCTAAACAAAAAGAAAAAAAAAGGTCCAGATAGCTTACCAAATTGAGATTGTAGAAATTAATTTTGTGAAGACATTACATGGCCATGTCGGAAGAAGGATTGATTCCAAAAGTGCAAAGTAAAGTTAAACTGTTGACATTTGAAGGACAAAGAAGAACTCTAAACTGAGGAAAAAAGAAATAATAATAATAATAAAATGCAGCATTTTGGAGATTAAGGATCTCAAAGCTTTTTTCTTGCTCAATTGACAGTAGAGAGAGAAGAGAGGGAGGGAGAGAGAGAAATTCCAGATTTGGATTTGAGGCTGACTTTCTGAATCGCGGAAGCAGATCTTCACTCTTCTTATTGGCTCTTTCAACTTACTCGTAGACACCCCAACAGAGCCCACACGACACTCAACCGCAAACAATCCTACAATTATGATGATGATGATTCATCACTTCAATTCATTCCCAACTTTTCCCTCTTTTTCTGCTCCTTTTCCACTTTGATTTCATCCCAATTTCCCTCTTTTGCTTTCAGCTCGATCGTTTTCTTTGATGGGTTTTTCATGCTTCCTTGTTCTTGGTATGTTTTATGCTGATTTCGTGTTTTGTTTTGAGTTTTGAGTATTGGGTTTTGATTATCATATGGGATTCTTATGTCTGATTGATTTGTGGGGGCTTTGGTTTTGGTGGGTTTTTTTCTTTTCTTTTTTGTTAATTTACTTGGAAATTTATGTCTACTGTTTTTTTTTTTTTTGCTGGATTTGTAGTGAGAAAATCTATAAGTGAACTGCTTCTGTTGGTTGCTATGGCGGGAGATGACGTTTAGAATTGAGAAATGGGGTGTTTGGTTAGCCGAGAGGCGTCTTCTAGAAGCGTAGAAGCCCCTGTAGATAAGGGGAAAAGGAATCAAATTACTGAGTCTCGTGTCCAAGGTGAGATTGTTCAGGAGAAAGAAGTAGAACGTGTGAGTGCTAATGTAGAGGAGCATGTAAACGTGAACAAGGAAGAGGAACAGAAGGCTGATGTGGTTCAGGATCGCCCACGAGCTGAACGGAGAAAGTCGAGGAAGGTTCCGAGGCCAACTAACTTGCCAAACCATTCCCAGGGAGAGCAAGTTGCTGCTGGATGGCCTTCTTGGCTCACAGCTGTTTGTGGAGAGGCTCTCAATGGTTGGATTCCTCGGAAGGCTGATACATTTGAAAAGATTGATAAGGTGGGCACTCGACTAAGTAAGATTCGATGTAGTTTAAGTTTGATTTGTTGTATAATAGGATTCTCCTGTAATGCATTCTTGTGCTTGTTCTTTAACTTTCTACACTTCACCAGCTTACATGCTTCTAACGTAATTGTTTTGGTGTTAGATTGGACAAGGAACGTATAGCAATGTGTATAAAGCTAAAGATATACTTACAGGTAAAATTGTTGCACTGAAGAAGGTTCGATTTGACAATCTGGAACCTGAAAGTGTGAAATTTATGGCTAGAGAGATTCTCATCCTTAGGAGATTAAATCATAACAATGTTGTGAAATTGGAGGGGTTGGTTACATCACGGATGTCATGTAGTTTATACTTGGTGTTTGAGTACATGGAACATGATTTAGCAGGTCTTGCTGCGAATCCATCGATCAAATTTACGGAATCTCAGGTTAGCATATTGTTTCTTTCATTTTTTCATATCCTAACTGAATAGTGGACAAAAACTGAACAATAATTCTTTTGTTGAAAACATGCCTATTTATAGGTTAAATGTTTCATGCAACAACTGCTATCTGGATTGGAACACTGTCATAATCGCCGGGTGCTTCACCGTGACATTAAAGGATCTAATCTTCTCATTGATAGTGGAGGAGTGCTTAAGATTGCTGACTTTGGACTGGCTTCTTTCTTTGATCCAAATCACAAGCACCCTATGACTAGTCGGGTGGTTACCTTATGGTATCGACCTCCTGAACTTCTTCTTGGAGCAACTGATTATGGAGTAGGTGTAGACCTATGGAGTGCTGGGTGTATACTGGCAGAGTTATTAGCTGGGAGGCCTATTATGCCCGGCCGTACAGAGGTAATTGCTTTCTTTCTGTAGGAGAATCATGATGGAAAAAGTTTATATAAGCAGCTCTATTTTGATTAATTTAAACTAAAGAATCACAGGACTTGGAACAAAGATAGGCAGTCTTTGGCAGCTTTATTTTATTAACACTCCAACGTTAGATAATTGAATGTCTGAAAAGATCAAAACTAGCATAAATCAGAATTTAAAGGATGACAGGTCACAGTTTAAAGATTGTGTTCTCTGTTCAACTACTGCTTTCCTAAGAGATGCACCCTTACTAAATTACTACCTCTCTGACCACTATTAAGATGAAATAATTATTAATCACTTTTTATAATTGAAAACATGCAACAATTTTAGGAATTTATGCATCATACCATTACCTATTGTTTTGTTAGATTGTCTTTAGCACCATTATGACTTTCAGTGAGCATACGAAATTGCATTATGTAAAGGTGTTGAGAGCGTCAATTACTGGATTGTACCTTATGGATCATCATGGGAAAGCATGATGTAATATCAGTATGAAAAGTTACGCCTTTCATGGGTCATTTTATCTCCAGTTTTCATTTTAGTGGTAGGAATCCTTCTCGGTTTGTGTACGCTGCTTTCTGGTGCATGATACTGTTACTATCACCATATTGGCTTTGTTTTTAGTGATAGGGTCCCTTATACATTGCATGAGCCTTTCAGTGTTTTATAGGTGTTTTTTGTCAAATTGATGAATGTGGTTAGTTAACGTATATATGTCTCACCGATTGTGTTGCTGCTTCTACTAGATTTTTCTGTACTATCTTTTAATCACTGTGTAAATATTGCAATTTTTAAACAGCTATCATCTCTTTTCATGAGAGTTAAACGTTTCAAAATAGTTCAGGATCCTTGGCATGGTATTAACTTTTAACTATAATATAGGTTGTTCTCGTTTTCATTAACTTAAATCTTTCTAGCCTTTCGGGGTTTCCTCCTCTTTTAATGTCATACCATCTGTGAAATTGTTTCTTATATGAAAAAAGAATCTTTTTAACCTTCTCTACCGGCTGTGCGTGCTAATCACACGTTTACTCACCCAGGTAGAGCAACTACACAAGATATACAAGCTTTGTGGCTCCCCTTCAGATGAATATTGGAAAAGAGCAAAACTTCCAAATGCAACCTTATTTAAGCCCAGAGAACCTTATAAAAGATGTATAAAGGAGACATTTAAAGATTTCCCCCCGTCTTCTCTGCCCCTTATAGAAACGCTTCTTGCAATTGATCCAGCAGAACGAAAGACAGCAACAGATGCATTAAATAGCGAGGTGAGCTAAAAATTTATCAGAATACATCTCTCATCTCTGTTATGACTTTCACTTCTTTCAATAATCTTTTTCAAATGATATGGTTTCATTTATTATAGATCTCAATCTTCCTACTCTACATACCAATCAGACTGAATGTTGTTGCTTCTTGTGCCTCTTCTGGTTTAGTTTTAATGGGGCAGCGTATTAAGTCATTTTCTTTCATGTAGAATGAAAGTTTTTTTCATTCATTAAGTCAGCGTATTAAGTCCTTTTGTTATAAACATTAAGACAGGGTATATAGTCCTTTTATTATAAACATCAAGACACATATCAAGTCCATAATTTTAAGTTATAAAATATTTCTATCTTTTCAATTGAAATTAACATTTGATGTGAGATTTTCATGGCTTATTAGATATATATATTCTTGTGTAAACAAACTTTTGACCAACTATAAAAAGCACACACACGTGTCACATTCACATGTTTTTTTTAATCATTTATTGCTACATTCAAATCGAATATGATGCTTTGTTAAATTCAATATACTTACCAGTCTAGTTTTACTATTATTGATTGATTTTGATAATCTAAATTATGGATAGCATGAAGAAGATTTTCTTGAATAAAATTCCTATAAATGAAGGGTGTTCCCAGTATGTGCAGCCGATTTGGGTGTGCTTTCTGGTGTCCTTTGGGGTTTCTTTGGCTTGTAGCAAAGATTGTTAGATGATGATTAAGGAGGTTGTGTTGTTCCCTCCCTTTCCATATGGGTAGAGTTCTTTGGCAGGCTTGTTTCTTTGTGGTGCTGTGGGTTATTTGGCTGAGAAACATTAGACCTTTTAGAGAGGCCATGAGGACTTGGAAAAGTAAATCGGGATAGCATTAGATATAACAGTTCTTTATAGTGTTTGCTTCAAAATCCATTTGTAATTATTAGTTAAGTGTTTTCTTTTGGATTGGAGCCCCCTTTTTAGATCAATGCTCCTTTTGTAGGTTTTCTTTTCGTTGCTCTCGTAATTTCTCTATAGGATCTAGTTTGTATAGCTAGAGTCCATTCTTTTAGTTGGGCCTCCTTTATGGGCTTGCGTTTTTGTATGCCATTGTATTTTTCCAATCTTTCTCAATAAAAGTTTTGTTATCAAAAAAATGCATTTTATCATCTTTATCATCTTTTCATGTTGCTGACTTTATGTTACTTTTGGGGAGCTCGCACTCTTTTTCGTTTGGTTTCCATTGCCTGTCCAATAGGGAAATGATGAAGGCCATGACCCTCCTTTCTTTATTGGGGGATGTTGAGTTTAGGCAAAGGAGAAGGTATATCCGTTTTTGGAGTCTCAACCTTTCTGATGGGCTCTCTTGTCAATCTTTCTTTCGTTACTTGTTGGATTCTTCCTTTTAGAGAGTTGGGTTTTCCAGTTCTTTGGAAGGTGAAGTCCTGAAGAAGGTAAAGTTTTTAGTGTGTTTGATATTCAAGTAGGGTTTCATGTCATAGAGCTTTTAGTGATGCGATCATTGATCAAGGAGTTACTCCTCCATTCGTTGTTTGAGGGAGGATTTTTTTATTGAGGGGGAGGAGGGGGCTTTGATGTGGGGTATTTAGGGGGAGAGAAAGAGTAGAATTTTTCATGGGGTTGAGACAGAACCTTTCAGTGTTTGGTCCCTTGTCAGTTTTAATGTTTTTCTGTGGGCATTGATGACAGGTACTTTTTTAAAATTATTTGTTAGGTCGGAGACCCCTCTCTAGGGTGCTCCCTTTTGTGGGGTTTCTTTTCAAAAGGAAAAAAAATTAATTTTTTTATATCCTTGTATTCTTTCATTTTTTTTCTCGATGAAAGTTAGTCTTTATAGACGAACACACATTTGGTGTAAGAGATCTTAACTCACATAGGCATTAGGCAAAGTGACCTTTTTTTCTCTTTTTCCTTTCTCATAGTGGTGGGTATTCTTCTTACTAATGAGAGGTTTATTTGAATGCCTTTTCATGCTAGGAGGCTCATTGTCCTTCTAACATACGGACTCTATCTTTTTTAAGTTTTTTGAGGGAGGATTATTATGTTCGTTCTTTAGTAAGGAAGACCGTTGTTGCATGATGTTGGCACATAAAAGATCAATTCAAGCAATATTTTCCACTTCTGAGTTCGTCATCTATAGTCTTAGAGTCAACTGGGAGTAAGTGTTACTACAGTACTGAAAAGGTGGATGGACTTGTTTGGTGTGAGGTGTGATACGGTTCTCTTGTTAATGACTTAGTTAGATCTTCCTTTGGGTCATAAAATCCTAGACTAGTTGTTTTAGGATACTATTGCAGAATGGTACAAAACCAGCTTCCTTCTTGAAGAGGGTTTTTTTTGGGTCAAATGAAGGAGGTTTTCTAGTTCAATCTATCTTAGTGAACTTTATAACAATTATTCAGTCCTTGAGGTTTTGTTTGGTAAGCAACTAGGTGTACGAGTTTTCAAACTCGGCATTTTAACTTCTGAGGTATGAAGCTATGGTTTATTTGATCATTTTCATTAGTTTTTTTTTTGTTACGGTAACATGACATATTTTTAATTAATTTTTAAAGTAAAATATTTGTTTTCCTTCTTTTTATTTTCTCTCTCTCTATTCATCTCCCTCTATCCCCCTATTTTCTTTCTTATCCTCCCACTGTCGGTTCCCTTCTTTCTCCTAAAAGAAGAAGAAGTGTGGCGACACAATGTGGGGAGGAAAGGAAAAGAGGAAAATGGAGGAGAAGGAGAAAGAAGAGAGAGAAAAGAAAAAAGAGAAATAATAGTTGTTTTTCGAGCATTAGTCTCTTTTCATTTCATCAATGAGAAGTGTTGTTATTGATTTTTTTTTCAAAAAAAAAAAAAAAACTAAGCAAGAGAAAGCCAAAAATATATATATATATATATATATATATATACTCACACACATAAAGGACAACATGACTAATATATTTACAATAATATAACCGTAGTAATATGAAATAGCTTACGGCCCCACCAAATCTTCTACAATTTTGGCGTTCTTCCCACATTGGCTGGACAACCCTTGATACCATAAAATCATACGGGGATATTCTTGTGCTTTGGAGTGAGCTAAACTTTATAATTTGAGAAGTTATTTAGGGTCCCTTCCTTGTCTCCTTTCATATTTTTATGATAGGAACCAACGTTGAACAGGTGTTTGCGATTGAATGTGTTTTTACTGATGAGGAGGTTTCCAATGCAATCCCTTTCCTAGGCTTTATTAAATTTCCTGGATTCGGGTGTGCATCTTTAGTGCTAATTATTCTATGATTATTAATGGTAGACCTAAAGGCACACTAAATTATTCTATGATTATTAATGGTAGACCTAAGGCAATCATTCCATCTTGTGGAATTCGTCACGGTGACCCTCTCTCCTTTTGTCTTCATTTTGATATCTGTTTACTTTAGTCTCCTCTTGGGTCATAGTGCTCGGTTGGGTAGTATTGCAACTCATACGGTTGGTGTCTCAACTTTTTATCTGAACCACTTACAACTTGGTCTATAACCTTTATCTCTTTTAGTTTGGTTTTTCTTAACCATTACAAATCTGGTAGGTTTTTTATTCTTTGCAATGCAATCTTCTAAGCTTATTTTTGCTTCAACTTCTAAGGTAGCTTTAATCAGGGAAATTATAACCATTTGGATTATAACAGATTTTACATTCTCACTTTCTTTGGCTACTATAATGGGCATTACATTTCTATATACCTTTCAAACTTTGTCCATTGCAATACAGTTCTTCATGACAGAACCTTTAGCCTGCAAACCCTCCAACCTCCCGAAATATCCTCCCAGTAAGGAAATGGATGCTAGAAGACGGGATGACGAGGCTCGCAGGTATGAATGCCGTAATTTCAGTTTCTGTTCAGTATATGCCTGGTTTATTTTGAGAGGCACTGAGACATTTGTGCAAGCTATTTTCATGAGGTTGAGATTTATTCCCAAACATATGTTTTATCTTTTAAAATACTTGGTCATTAGAATACAATTGGCTAGTTGCAATGGTAAAGGAGCTGAAGAGACCTGTTTTTTCTGTTTTTAGTTTTGGTTAAATTTACAAGTATAATGCCTTAACTTATTTGAGAATTCTGTTTATTTACTTCTTGAAGGTTTAAAGTTTTCTGTTATGTTCTTGAATTCGTTATTTTGATTTGTTATCAGTAAAGGAACTGAAGATACCTGTTTCCTCTGTTTTAGTTTTGATTAAATTTATTAATATAATCGGAGTTTTGAGAATTGTGTTTCTTTAGTTTTGGAAGTTTAGAAGTTCTATATTCTTGAAATTTTAATTTTGATTTCTAAATTTTTTTGGGGATACACCTATACTTAGATGTTGATGTGGTGCTCATTAGATGATTTAGTCTGACATGGTAAGAGTTAGTGCAAGAGCTCCCGCTAAGAACAAAAGGAAGTAGGTTAAAAGATTTGGTTGGGTGCGTGCGCCATTTTAAAACTGAAAGCTCAAGTATTAAATTGATTTAACCATCAAAATTTAGAGATCGAAATTTGTAGTTACTTTTTTTTTTCAAGTTACAGTTAACTCTCCCTCTCTCCCTATTACATAACTGTTCACTTGGCAGATCAATTTTTTTGAAACTATCAGAACTTATTATAATTTGTATGCACATTAGGAAAAAGAATTTAGAAAGGGGACTTAGAGCTAAGATCCATAGGAACCGAACTGATTGTCTGATTTTTCTTTTTTTTTAATAGAATTCAACTAAACTCACCAAAATCAAGTTCAACCAAGGCAGTTTTGGTTTACAAATTTTGTCAAACTGTACTGTGTAAACCAGCTTTTCTAAATGCCTATACCTGGGTGATGGGTGTGACATGAAGATATGTTGGCGACCAGACAGTCCATTTTATAGTTTTATGATTTTATCTATTGGCGCTGTTACCAAAATGAGGAAAAGGAAAACCAAAATGAAGATTCCATTGCAGAAGAATGTGTCCTAGGTTGATTACTTGAGTGACATTTAAATATCAGTACTCAAAATCTGTTCAGTTGAATACAGGTCTACTGAGAGGTCTATTGATTTTTGTTTTGACAAAGTTCGGATTGGTGGTGGTTATTATTCTTACTCCTCTGTGGGCTTGCTTTGTGAGTGTTTTTGGTGTTTTTGTTGAGCATCATTCTATATCTATTTTGCAGATTAAGAGCAGCTAGTAAAGCTCAAGGAGATGGAGCAAAGAAAACACGCACACGTGTTAGGGCTATTCCAGCTCCCGAAGCCAATGCCGAAATACAAACAAATATTGACGTAAATATTACTTTGCTAAGTTCAAGATCATATTCATAGACAACCAGCTATACACAAATGGTTGATTATATCATTTTCTTTGATTCATAAAGTGTTAAAACTGTTGAAATTGTTTTATCTTAAAACAGAGAAGGCGCTTAATTACACATGCTAATGCAAAGAGCAAAAGTGAAAAGTTCCCCCCACCACACCAGGATGGAGCGCTTGGCTTTACGCTAGGATATTCACGTCATATCGACCCAGCTGGTGTTCCTCCCGACATACCGTTCAGCTCGACGTTATTCACTTATTCTAAGGAACCAATCCAAGCCTGGTCTGGTCCACTAGTCCCTGGTGCTGGCACTGATGCTCCTCATAGGCAGAAGAAGCATGTAGGAGGTAAAGGCAAGAAAATCATGGTCTAAAATTTTGATAAGATTGTGGTTGTATTGCCTGTTTGCTGATAGGTGTATCATCAAATTCTTCCCACGGTTCATCCAAATTGGTAATCAAATCAGCCTGGCCTGGTCTCAGCTGAGAAGATCATGAATTGAGGTCGTGTAGCATTGATTTTTCGGTATTTATAGTTGCGTTGACCTGATTTTTTCCCCCTCGAAAATGGTACAAAAATTTTATAGATAAGTTTGCTTTTCAAGTGATGAGGAATTTAACAAAGTTATGTATATGTTGATTTGTTTTATCCCAAATTTTCCGTGTTGAAGTTATACTGAGACATTTTACAGAATAGTGACCAATAGAGTAAAAAATCATTCTTAAGTCTTTGAATAATCTGCTTTTGATTCTGCCCTTTTACTTGAAAGTTTCTTTGTCACATGAGATTTTGTATCGAAGAGCTAGCGGTAAATGACTTGAATTTTGAAAACTATAAAAACAAACATTTTGTGCACATCACATGTTACTGAACAATCTCACGGTATCGGATTTTCATCCGTCACGAATGCTTGGGATCCCTATGCAATTACCAAAGTGCATTGTGATTTCCTCTAGAAATTTTTCTCGGTGCCCATTTGTGGTCGCATGTTCTTCCCCATTGTGTTGACATAAGCATAAAGCTTAATTTTCAATGTTTTCAAACTCCAGATCATTCGCATTTGGTATTGGTGCAGATAGATTTGGGTCGTCTATATAAAAAGTAAAGTCTCTTGTTATCGAGTGCTTCTGTATTTAAAAAATTAAATCATTTTCTAACTTACACCATGTCTACTCTCACAAACAAATTCTCGTAACATTTTAGTGCAAATGACTAAATATTTAAGTAGATTATAGACATGAATTTAAGATATTACCCAGAATTATTATAATCACTAAAAATCAATAAATCACCCACAAATACAATGTTTAGATCTTAGTTCCACATAGAGATTCACTTTATCTTTAATTTTCAAAGCATAAACACATTACATTTTATTTAAATTGTTTATTTAATATTTTAAAGTCATCTCTATCACATATGAAATAAAATTAATATCATTTTTCACGTATGAGTATGTGCTTAGTCAATCCTATCTCCGTCTTACGATCTATCGTGCAAGACAACTTTCTAAATCAATGACCATATCAAATTCATTGAATAAACTCAAAATTTTAATGTAACCAAATATTTTATATAATATTGTATAGTTTGAATTTCAAATCCTATTCTTAATAACCATGTGTAACATTTTTTAAAATTTAAATTAAAATATATTTTTTAAAAATTCCACTCAAATATTAAAAACAAAATACTTTTTTTTTATTATTAATATTTTCAAATAGTCTTTCATTTATAACAATTTGACTAAGACCTAATAAGTGCCCTAAAAAAATGAAACAATTTCCGTCCAACTAATAAACTATTTTTCTATTAAAAATAAAAAATAATAATGAAATCAATTATCAAAAAGACCCAAATATCACATTATTGTTGGAATTCATTTATTAAAATAGGTTGAAATCTGAAGTCTAAATTGTGGATAATATTCAATATATATATATATATTTGTTAATTAATTTGAATAATGCAGCCAACTACTTATTTTCAATTTTCATGGTCCTATTAGAACTTTGAAGTTGGAAAAAAAAAAAAGGTATGATTTAATAATTATTAGATTTTCTCGATTAAAATATCATTTTGGTCCTTCTATTTTGAAGTTTATTTTAATTTAGTTAGTATGTTTTTAATTGTCTAATTTTAGTCATCGTACTTTTAGTAAATCTTAAATTTAGTCTCTCAAAGTTAATTTTTACTAAAATTGATTAATTAATGATAATTACTTTCATGCCAGGAAATACAATATGTGAATATACTTTCAAAATTTATAGTAATATAGATACCAAAAGGTTATATTTTTTAAGAAATAATAATAATAAACTAACATTGAAGATTAAATTTAAGATTTATTAAAAATATATAAATTAAAATTGGACAATAGAAAGTATAAGAACTAAATTTAATCAAACTTCGATAGTATATGGACTAAAATAGTCTTTTTAACCATTTTTTAATTTTTTTAAAAAAATATTAAATTTATAATAATTAGTTCTTAACGTAGGCTTTTAGGTTTTGTTATCAATGTTTTAAGAAACCAAACCATCTTAAAAACTAAAAGCAATATATTTCAAAATTTATACTATTATAAAATAATAATCATGTAAACTTGTTAACATAAAACGTGTTCGTAGGTAAATCAATAATAATTTATAGTCCAATTTCTGTTTTCAGATTCCTTACCGAACATATTCGATATTTTTATTTGTTCATAATTCTTTTTTTACAAATTTTCAAGTTGTCTTCATGTGATAACATGAAGTATGACATTTAGGTGAGAAAAATCATTATAACTATGAGTTGATAAGGAACATCAAAAATATATATATATATATATATATAAAGTATTTTAGAAATTAATATTTGGAAATTGAAGGTAGAGCTTATCCTCATGTGGGCATTTGGACATATGTCTTTTTTTTTTTTGTTATTTTTTGAGATAAATAATAGCAAAAACCAATAACAAAGAGACACAAAAGGATATGGAATCTTCAAACAAAAAACAAAAAGTACAGAGTGTGTGATGGAAAAAAGGAATTAAACTTTATATATCCTTTGAGAAATATTCATTAAATATCAAATCAAATTGGATGGTCATTCAAACTGCAAAAACCGAATCGAAAATTTAGTAATATTGAAAAATGTGATTCGATTTGATTTAAAGAAAATTTGAAACTGAATTAATTTGGTTCAGTTCGGTTTCACATTTGAAAACTGAATTTGAAATCGAACCGGACCGTTGTTAACTACTATATATATTTATTTTCATATTTATATGTTTTAAAAAAGACTAAAACCAAATTTAAAACCGAACCGCTTTTAATTTAAAGAACAAAATCGAATTTAAAATCAGACCAAACCAAATTGTTTTTTATTTGTTAAAAATATCAAAACCGGACCACATAAATACAATTCGGTTTGATTCAGTTCGATTTCTAATGTAGAAATTTTAAAATTTTCAGTTTGGTTCGATTCGGTTTGACCACCAAAACGAACCGTTTTCACTCCTAAAATCAAGAATCACACCCATTCAGGGTCTAGTTAATTTATCATCCCTAATGAAATTATTTAGAACACTTTGATTTTTAATTTATTTTTTGGTTGAAAGTCGGAGAGATTGTTTTAAATGACAAAGTCACTCAAAATAATTTCAAATATAGCAAAAAGAAAAATAAAGAAAGTTTTACAGACGGGCTTTTGTTATTTATGAAAACAACTCTAAAAATTATGTTTATTTTTTCCGCATAATTTCTTAAGGTTAAATTATAAATTTAGTCCGTATAATTTGGAAATAGTTGGAATTTAATCCCATTTGGTATAATTAGAATTTAATACCTTTGTTTTGATAAAACTCTCACAAATAACACGGAGAGAAATCTAATATTGAATACCAATATTTTGTTTGGGTGTAATAGTCTTGTGGTACAGACTATTTTAGTCTAAAATATAATACTTTATGTTTGGGATGTAAATTGTTTTTGTTTAACTAGGAAATAGTAAACACTGTAACAAAATAGAGATGATTGGAGAAAACTAGTTAATACTGTAATAAAGAGTAAATACTGTAGTAAAAAAAGTTTTGAAATAGTATTTACTATACTCTATTTTAGGTTACAAATAGTTATGCACGTGGTGCTCGAAACATAGAGTAAACTACAATAACTCACTCCACTAACTTGTAGTTGGTGACCTAAACGACCCCGAGGATCAAATAATAAAAATTGACTCAAAACTCAAGTATAAAAAAGTGTAATATTTTGAATTCTAAGGACCAGAGGAAGTGATTATGATAACACGTTTTGAAGTGATTTTGAACATATAAAAAATCTCTCAGCATGTCTTTAACACTTTTAAATATAATTTTGATAAAATCAAATTATTTTTTAACATTCAAATTTTCTCTTATTTTGAATACGATAAAAGTGATTTCAATCACTTCCAACATCCTCTTTACCCATTTATTTGAATGTGTTCATCATCAAAATTAATTTTACATAATTAATTAAAAG
>JBBPDJ010000008.1:1135688-1176214 GCA_037974625.1 Cucumis cinereus | reverse complement strand
AATTAATTAAAAGACTATATATATATATATATATATATACACACACAAAATGTGAGACCCTACAAAAAGAAAGATAATAAATAATAAGGACAAAAATATATAGAATAAATTTTAGTTTATGAATAGATGGAAGGGCTTCAAATAATGCCAACTTGGGTGAAAATGTGGCCACATAACATACCTTATAGCTAACTAGTGTATGATAATGACATTGTCTTAGAAGAGGTAGTTTTGTCACGTGGATCCTAAATTTTATTCACAATTCATTTTAAGATAAGTACTTTTGGGAAGATTTAGGTTTTAATGCTATCTTTTAAAAGACCGCATTTGAATAAGTGGTTTTAAGCCAAAATGCTCTAATTACCATTATTAGGGGTGATTTTGAATCGAAGTGTATAATTGACGATTAGTGTAAATGAGAATGACAAGGAATGCCAAAGTCAAGAAAAGAGCATGTTACAAGTTGCCAGCTGCAACTTATGACCAAAATGAACCTAGAAATAAAGGTTGACCCCGAGTCGGTAGCTCAACCTCGGCTTGTCAAGATTATCGACTTGTCAATCTCGGATGCTCTTATTAAACTTGTTATAAATGTGAAGTAAAACTTTTCTCTTCACCAGAGTTGGTCGTGTCAGAGTTGCTCACGTGGACTCGCCGTGCCGGAGAAGAAGACACAAAGGGAAAAAAAGTGAGAAAGATGTGCGAGGGAGAAGAAGAGGAAAAAGATAAAAAGGACATTACAGTAACTTCACTCGATCATGACATCAACAAATAGAAATTTTACATTTTTTTTTTGGAACTTTAAAATGGATCATCTATACAATTATTTCTTATTAGATCGTAGAAATGAATCTCTAGATTAGATACGAAATTTAAAATTAAAAAATTTATCAGACATTTAAAAAGTGTTTAAAAATCGTGAACTTTAAATATAGAAAGACGTGTCAGAAAGTAGTTAAGGTTTAGATACTTTGGAGGTTCATGAACTAAAAATCAAGATACATTCATTTAATATCTATGAAAATTAAACATTTGTATCACATAGTTTGGGCCATCTCTCTTCCTATGTTGTTCTTTTCTTTTATGAGAATGATAGTGACCACTTTGCAATTAATGGATTTTTATTTTTTACATAGACAAATGCAATTTTTAAAGCTTTGGAAATGTTTAATAAATAACTTAGAATTAATTTCCAATATTAGAAAAGCAAAGGAAGATGATTCATGAAAATTAATTTCTAGAAAAAAAAAAACGTTACGTAATTGGTGATTCTAAAGAAAAAATGCAAGAATTTTGATGAACAGACGGAGGTGGACGAATTTTCGAAAATTAAGAATATTAGAAAAGATGTCTTATAAACGTTTAGAATATTAAAAAAACGTCACGCTTGCACATTTCTCCTCTTCTACATCCCACACAAATTTCCTCCTCACGATTTACTCTCTACCGATCACTCGTACATCGTCCCCACAATTGACCGCCATCCCCACTGTTTGCCCGTTGCCCATACCGCATGATTTAAAGCTATCACACACATTACATTTTATATATATCATTTATAAATTTTTATTCTAATTATAATTAAATAGTTTTTATTATTTTCCATCAATATTTTTAAAATTAACTTTAATTTTTACTTCATAATAATCAATTTCAAATTAATAAACTAGAAAGTTAACGTCAAAAACCAAATTCATCGTTAGCAAAAATTTAGGGTAAAAGTGTAAAATATACGTACCTCCATTATTGAATCGTAATAATATTTTACATCCTCTTAGTCGTACTGGTTCGTTTTGTTACAATCGTAATAAACCTAGAGGTCCTCATCCTTTTATTACAATTTAATATGTTTGAAAAATAAATTATTTGAACTAAAATAATTGTAATAAATTTCTTAAAATAATGGAAAAAATAGGAATATTAGGAAGAAAAAGTTGGTGGGATAGCACTATAAGATATTTCCCCCCCTCAATTATTGAACCAAAGACAGCCTTACATATATAAGTCATCAATCTCTATATTTATCAATCATTAAGAGCCACTACTTGGGAATAGATAGTCAATAGATAAATAGAAAATCAATTCCAACATAACTTCACTTGATAATTTTTTTTTTTAAAAAAAACTTCGAGTTAAAATGAAAAATATTCGCTCGATAATGGTTAAATTGTCGTCAACATATCGATATTTCTATCAATATTTTTATGTTTTCATGAGTTAGATATTAATGATACGAAAGGTAATTCAATATTTTATTATATCATAGAAAAAAAAACTATAAATAATGACGAAGAAAAGTCACATAATGTAAATATGAATAATATAAATGTTAATTAATTTGTTTAAAAGTCGTAAGATATTTATGCTTTAAGATTTTTTTTTTATTTTCTTAGAAATGTATTCACATTAATATTTATTTTATAAAATAATTAAATAAATATATATTGTTTTATGGGAAAGGTGTCAAATAAAATAATAGAAAATTATCAAAAATAGAAATATTTACAAAATTTTTACATTTTATAGAAAAATCAAGTATAATTCATTTGACACCTTTTCCATATTAATTTAAAATAAATTTTAATTTAATAAAAATAATTAAATAGTCGTACACTAGGTAAATTTCAAACATTTTTCAGTAAAAATCCTACTAAACAAACACAATTTATGAGGGGATATAAATGAATCAATATCACATCTAATTAAAAGAGATTCTGAGAACATGAAAGTAAGGTTAAGAAAGACTTAAAATTAGTGAAATTACTACCTATACCAACAAGATACACCTTCCTTTATGATTCAATCATAGAAACTTTCAAACAATTTTATGTTGGGTGACCTCCTAGTTCTAATTATAATTTAAGCATCTAAATATTCTAGTTGTCTGCATTTCCAAAATACAGACATACCCTAAAGTAGTTAATGGCAAAAGAATAAACCTTATAAGTAAATATGATAGTTAATGCCCTTGAGGAGTTTATTTTCTACTAAATTTATAGGCCAATTTTCTATCAATTTTTACCATCGCACGTCTAAGATATAATTGAAACTATTATCATACTTCAAGATCGATATCAGTTTAAAACTTTGTTTGAATTTCGAAAATATTTTTAATTAGTGGATTAAAAAAAACAAGTTTAATTTTTTACAAGTGTAAGTGGTGTTTTACAAGTTTAATTTTTTTTAATACAAAAAAACCTTTAAATGGATGATGCGATTTTGAAGAAATATCAATAAAGAAAAGAAAATTTATTGTAAATAATAAATATATCAAAATATTTACAAAATATAGTAAAATTTTATATTCAATCACTAACATACACCTATGGTGTTTATATAATTGATATAATATAAAAGTTCGTTATATTTTATAAATATTTTAATTTATTTTACTATATTTAAAAATACTCGTAAATAAAATAAAATCGGTTAAAAAAGGAAAAAAAAAGCAACTTTAAAACAAGGTCCGTGATTCCCCAACAAAATCAAAGAAAAGTTTGATTCATCATTCATGTGATTCCCATCTCTTTCTTTCTTTTTCTTTTTTTCTATATATATAATATATATATAGAAATAATAATAATAATAAATATAAATAAAATAATAATAATAATAATAAATACAAATTTAACTGTGGATCACCCAATAAGTTCTTGCCAAGTGGACTCCTTTTTCACCAAAAAAAGAAAAAAGAACTTTTAATTTTGTTTTTTCCCCTAAATTTTTACACAAATCCAATTTTGATTGAAACATTTTAAAATCATCTGTTTAGATCTTCATTCTTCAATTTAATAATAATAATAATAATAATTAGGTCTCACTTTAAAAATTGGTTCTATCCCCTACCTAATCTTAGTAATAATTGAATAAAATAATACTTATTTTTTCGTCGTCATCTCAAGTTATGATTGGACTGAAATGGATGCAACTCCAATACACCTAAGTATGGATCTATGATATTCAATTTTCATTGATGGATCGATGTTTATCGATACGAAATTGACATGGATGATTAATCAACATTTTCATTATATTATAAAAAAAAAATTATGAAACATAAAAAATAATTAGCAAAATGTAACTAACATAAATATGACAAAAAAAAACAATAAATATTTTATCTTATTAAAGCATAGAATGTTTTTTTAATCATTACTAATTTAAATAATTTTTTAATTTCAGATTTTTATCGAATAACTGTCTGAATTGCACAAAGATAAGTGTTACCATGAACACCTAAGTTTTTTCTTTTGTAAAATTGAGATTTGGCCTTAAATATCTTCAAAATATTTCATGAAAAACCTATACCATATATCTTAAAAGAATTAGAAAAGTTATTTAAATACCAATGAAAAATGAAAATTACATTGAAAATTCAAACTAAAAAAATTACTATAAATTATAAACCACAAAATCTGAAGTATGATGAATTTGACAAGTAATAATTTTAATAAATATATATATATATATATATATATATATATATATATATTTCAAACTATAAGACAGAGTGATGATTTGACAACCTTAGTAAAATAAACAAAAATGAAGAAACATTTTTTAATTTCTTTTTTTGTGAGAAAATATAAATGGGTTTTGCTATGGTAAAACCAGACCTATAATAACAAACGTATGGAAGTAAAACAAAGTACGACTCTTGTGGGGCCCTTTTACATGTGATGTGATCACATCACATAATATATGTATTCATTCAATCCACTTGGCCTTACTGCTAAAATATCTCTATATATTTTTCGATAAATCGTAAAATTCACCACTAAAGTACGATAGAACTTGTAATTATATCTTTAAATATAAATGTATAAGAATTGAGTTTTTAAACTTATGTACGTGTTAAAATTGGACCATCGAACTTACATAAGTGCATAAATTGTAACTTTTTCATCATTGAGATGGAAGGTTCGATCTTCCATCCCATAATTGTTGTAGTAAAAAGTATACGGTAAGTTTAAAAATTTGATTTTTATCAATTTGGGTATCGATTGCTTTAATTGTTGTAAGTTTGAGGGCTCAATTTTTTCATTTGAAAGTTGAAGGTGTAACTGTAACTGCTACTATGGTTCAAGAGTGTTTTTTGCAATTTATCTTAGATTTTTCGGTTAAATTAAAATTTTAGTACTACACTTTTAGATTTATGTTTATTTGGTATCTATTTTTTTTAACGTATAATGAATCCTAATTATAGATTTTTTAACTTTTTAATTTTATGTTTGATAAGTTTAGAAAATTTTATTTTTTTAAATTAATTTATCTATTAGATAGAAATTTAATATTGATGTCAAATATAACTCTAAATTTGTACAAAATCGAAAATATAGGACTAATTTTGTAATTTTGAAAGTTACAAGTTCAAAGATCAAATAGATATATCATCAAAACTTATAGTTAAATTGTAATTAACATTTTTTAGATCTACAACATGTGAGGTGAGGAATATTTTAGATTAGAAAAAAACGAAAATTCTATGTGTTAATAAGTTATTAAATTATTTATTTTGCGTTTTTAAAGTTCTATTAGACATGTCGATAAAAAATGAATTTATTATATGTTTTAAAGTATGATATGAGGATTGAACTTCCAATCTCTAGAATAGAAACTATATGTTAATACCATCGAACAAAGCTAATTCACTTTGACACATTACATCATAATTAGACGTTATACAATGAGATTGTCACAATATGATGTCGAATAATAACGATAAATCTAAATACGGAATTTTTTGTATTATTCTATATTCACTCGGGATAAATGTGTAAAAGTGCAAGTAACTCAATTGACGGTGTTCAGATTTCTTTTAAATCTTACCTGTTATGATCAACGGTCAAGATTGGAGATGTGTATTATGTGTAGTACATGTGAGATGTAGTATAAAAAACCTCATATGTGCCGTTTATGTCCCCTCTCTCTCTCTCTTCCACTCTGTTCTTCCGCACCATACGCCTGTCTCTGCTTTCTCTCTCTAAAAATCTGTTTTTGTTTCTTTTTTTCCTTCTAATTCTTCTAATTTTCTCCAATCTTTCTAGAATTTTCATACCCAAAAGCTTTTTATCTCTCTCCGTTGATTTGATTTGAACATCAGTTGATTTTGGACCACAATTTCACTTCTTTCTCCGTGTTTGTGTTTCATGATTCATTTTCAATTCGTTAGTTTCTAATCTTTCTGTGTCCTTTTGATTGAAGCTCTCGGGCTCTTGGTTCTCTTCGAGACGCTTCGTCTTGATTGAATACAGGGGCTGGAAGCTTCCTGATTTCTCGAAATTCCAACTGGGGATTGGTTTTTTCTTGCTGATGCTCTTTTGAATTTTGCTCATTTGGTTTCGTGGTCCGTTGAATCGACGAAGATTCCTGAGCTTTGTTTTGTGAATGTTGTGTTGATTCCAACTTTGTAGGTGAGTATTTCATTTTGTTTCTGTCTACCCATTTCATGCATGAGAGTTTTTGTGTGTTCTTATTGGATTTCTTGTTGCTGAGAGAACAGAGCAAAGGGGAATAATAAAGGAAATTTGGGTTGAATCGTTGAATTTTATGAAGTGGCAAGGATATTTGCTTTCTTTATTAGTTAAATTATATTTGGGGTTGCGTGATTTATCTTGGCTTAATATTCATTGAATGTTTCAGTAGGATTTAATGTTCTTCTGATCCAATCTAAACAGTTTGTTTTAAATGATGTTGGAATGCAGGGATTTCATTGTTTACGAGAATGAATAGCTGTTGAGATGGACAGTTCGGAGACCTAGATTCTGTATATTCTGTTGTATAAAGGAAGTGGGCATATTTTGGCTTTGGGATTCTTTTTGTGGGACATTACGATTCTTTCATCGAAGTGGCTGATAAAATGACGCCCATTTTGAGTTATGTTGTGTCTAAATGGCAAGGGTTGTCCACTTCTGATCATGCCTCTGTTGTTTCCATTAACTTGTTTGTGGCACTTCTCTGTGCTTGTATTGTCATTGGTCATCTTCTTGAGGAGACCCGGTGGATGAATGAGTCCATCACTGCACTCTTAATTGTGAGTTTGTTATTCTCATTTTATGTCTTTTGATCATAAAAAATCAAAAAGGAAAAAAGGATAAATAGAAGATTAATTTTGATATCATGGATCTTGATGGTGTTAGTTAAATTACTCTTTTGCTTTTTTGTTTCAGGGTTTGTTTACTGGAGTTATCATTTTTCTAGTCAGTGGTGGGAAAAGTTCGCATCTATTGCTCTTTAGCGAAGACATTTTCTTCATTTATCTTCTGCCACCGATTATATTCAACGCCGGGTAAAGTTTCTACACCATATGATTCGTGATGTGTGGAACAAATTTATACTGGTAGTGGTCCTTTCATAAATCAGAAGCAATGGGTGACTTGTTTTTCTTCATGCATAATTGTCGACCATGACCACAAGTACATTTGTTCTGTACTTGTTGCTATGTGCTGGTTTTTATAGAAAGGATTCAGGTTGTAAAATCGAACTTGTTGTCATTTGTGCTGTGCATGGTAACCTAAAATTCTGATCCAGTATGTTGTTCAAGAAGTTTAAGCAAACATCTTCCATTGAGGTTGATTTAGATTTTAGCCAATTTATTGTTTTTCATGATGTGTTTAGGCTAATAAAGTTGTAGTTGAACGTAGTACAATAACACTAAGTATTTGAGCCACCGTTGGCTTTTGTTCTTCAATCTTCAATTCTGTATTTTATTGAAAATAATTTCTTCTGAAAGCCTTTTTAGAACCTTATTGAGTTATTTTCTTGTATTTAATTCAATACGATTTATCCAGATAGAGATACTGGTGTTCTTGTACTCTACTGCTTTGTTATTCCCTTGTAGCTATTTCTGTACTATTCTTGTAGTTACTGTTTATTGGCTCTATTAGTGCTGACTTTAAATCAATAGGAGAAAATAGACTCTTCCATACAAGTTATAATTTGGTGGTATAAGAATGGATTGTCTAAGAAGTCAATATGAATTGCCTTACTGCAGTCAATAACTATAATATTGACTACTCTACGTATGTATAATGTATCAATGATTGTTGTGTACTTCCAAAGAAAATTTTTGGAGTTTCTTCATGATCATCTTCAATAACAATCTTACATGCTTTGGATTTGTGGGAAATCAAAATAAACATTGTAATCCAGTTACTTTTATTTGACAAAGATGACCAGAATCCTTTCCATTTTTTTATTCTCTCGTTTGACATTTTTTGAAACAGTAGTGTTTTACTATTCTTGATCTGGGAATAGGAACTAAAGAACTATTAAAAAATTAGATGTATTGAGGAAAGAAATTCCATGTCATTAGCGCGATGTAATTGTTATTTTTTTTTTTTTCTAATAGTCCTCTTTTGTAAAAAAGCTCATCTGGCAACAACATTCTGGATAAAGGCTACTTTTAGTGTAGCATTTCATACTACTCTGTCCCTGTGCTTTTTTCTTGGCTGATCTCCTCCTTCTGGATCAGGTTTCAGGTGAAAAAGAAGCAGTTCTTTGTTAACTTTATGACCATTATGATGTTTGGCGCAATTGGTACATTAATCTCTTGTTTAGTCATCTCGTTAGGTATATCTTCAGACTATATTTCTGTTTTTGATCTTGTATTCTTCCATATTGTGAATACTTAATTTTGGTAGTGACGCTTGAACAATGATGAGAAAATTCTTCTTATATTATTCATTCATGGTCAATAATTTTCTGTAGTTAATTGCCAATTATTTTTTGCTTGAGGGACCATCATGGGTTGACCTAGTGGTAAAAAGGTCAATAACTAACTAAGAGGTCATGGGTTCAATCCATGGTGGCTGCCACCATACCTAGGAACTAATTTTCTACGAGTTTCCTTGACACCCAAATGTTGTATGGTTAGGCAGGTTGTTCTGTGAGATTAGTCGAGGTGCGCGTAAGCTGACCCGGACACTCACGGATATAAAAAAAAAGAAAAAAAAAAATTTCGCTTGAGGCTGATGCATAATGCTACTCTGGAACCCTACAATTTCTCCAAAGTCTTTGTTTTTAGATTTTGTTTTCAAAAGTTGTGAACATAAGATATACTTGCATTTTCAAATTCACAACCAAACCCAAATTTTGAATTTTGAATTCGAATTTCAAAATTTTAAATTGGAACCGAACGTGTTTTCGAATAAAGTGAAAAATAAGAATTTGTTTTTGTTTTCCAAAATAATTTTCGGATCACGAACCAAACGGGGCCTTATTTTTAGCTTCTTTTTTTTATATACATATATATATAGATATATATATTCTGTATGGATATATCTTGACCCCTCTGTTTTAGCATACAATCCTGTCAATGATTTTCTTTTTGGTTATAATTACTCTCTGCAATGTTTTAAATCTTGTGTATAACTGAATAATACATTGACTTTACTCTTTCTTTTCTTTTTTTTTTTTGGTCAATCATTTAGTGTAGTCATCTTGTAGTTTTTGAGCTTTCATTGTCGCACGCCAATCGGTGCCTGATACAATTGTGGTCCCTGATACAGGAGTTTTTCAGTTCTTTAAGAAAATGGATGTTGGATCTCTAGATGTTGCTGATGTTTTAGGTACATTACATCCTTATCTTTTACCTATCTCCTTTTCTGTCATCTCTGTAGTTGATCTTTTCTCTTTTAAGACTTATGCCTTAATATTCAACTGCAGCAATTGGAGCTATATTTGCTGCCACAGATTCTGTATGCACGTTGCAGGTGTGAGATGTAGCAATGATATACTTTGTTCATTTATATTGTAGTCTAGCTGGGCATCTAAAGGAACGTTATACATTTGATGGTGCAGATATTAAACCAGGATGAAACCCCTCTACTTTACAGTCTAGTATTTGGGGAGGGTGTAGTGAATGACGCCACATCTGTGGTGCTTTTCAATGCAATTCAGAGCTTAGATCTCAGTAATGTTGATGCAAGAGTTGCTTTACATTTTATTGGGAGCTTCTTTTATTTATTTTCAACAAGCACTTTACTCGGAGTATTTGTGAGTCCTCTCCCTCTTCATCAATCTCTCTCTACTGTTCTTTGTGGATGCAAGTAAACTGTTTGTTGTAATATTAACATCAAATCACATACATGTACGCTTACAGGTTGGCTTGCTGAGTGCTTATGTAATCAAAAAGTTATATTTTGGCAGGTATACATCTTTTCGAACTAAAGTTTTTCAAATTATTCTTCGTTTAGACCCTCTTGGAATATTCTTAATGCATAATTGGGTGACCAGCAAGTAACTGGTGGCATTGCAATAATTAGTTGGGCTTTCATAATTCCTAGTAAAGATCCGTTTTGTTATCAATAGTTTCAAGAATATTGACTATTAATGGTGTTTATATGATTTTAATGGTTGATTATGTACGATAACTCTCATAGCTCTGAAAAGATACACCCAGGGAGTGGAGATGGCATGGGAGCTGTAATAGTAGTTAACCTATGCTGGCAAAAGATATCCATTTCTGAAACTAAAGAATATTCTAATGAGCTGGATTTTATAACAGGTCGTTTTGATTAATTGAAACCCTTCATCTAGTGGCATACATGCGGATAAGTCTTATACTGATTAAGCATTATATTTGACACTGTTTCTGTAAACTCTTTCTATTATTATGCCCAAATAAGAAAAAGAAAGAAATTCAAGCAACAATTTAGTATGCTGATTTCCTCTTATCTGTAAAGATACACCTTTCCGTTTGTTTTTGGCACCCATGTGTTTGGGAAGTATTATTGCATCTTGTTTCACAAGGAGTTTGATGGAATGAAGTGACTTCTATTATTTAATGTACTGATAAAATTCAGGCACTCGACAGATCGTGAGGTCGCTCTTATGATACTCATGGCATATCTTTCTTATATGCTGGCTGAAGTAAGTATTTGGTATTACTAGATCAAACTCTACTTGCTTATATATACATTGTCAATGACCATCTTTGCTTTTACTTGGTGGATATTTTGCAGTTATTAGATTTGAGTGGCATTCTCACGGTGTTCTTTTGTGGAATTGTAATGTCTCATTATACCTGGCATAATGTGACTGAGAGCTCAAGAGTTACCACCAAGTATGAAATTCTTCAAACTTTTGTAATTCTCTCAAAGCGATACTTGTTAACAAAAGGATCTTTTTATCTGCTATAACAGGCATGCTTTTGCCACCTTATCCTTCATTTCTGAGACGTTTATCTTCGTCTATGTCGGCATGGATGCATTGGACATTGAGAAGTGGAGCTTTGTTAGTGATAGGTATGACAAGTTTTCTCTTTCCTTAGTTTGACCACATGCAGAGTAGAACATTCGAACTCTAGCCTCTTGGTCGAGGAAATAGCCTTAACAAGTTGAGTTATAATCATGTTGACTTATAAGTTAGTCATGTTGACTTATAAGTTAGTCATGTTGACTTATAACTTATAAGTTAGTCATGTTGACTTATAACTTATAAGTTAGTCATGTTGAATGCGTTGCATATTAAATATCCTTTGCTTGTCTTTTCATTAACCATTTCAGAATGTGCTGTCTTTTACCATCTTCTTATTGGATATTGCAGTCCGGGGACATCAGTTGCTGTGAGCGCAATATTACTTGGCCTGGTTATGGTTGGAAGAGCTGCTTTTGTTTTTCCATTGTCATTTATATCAAACTTAGCCAAAAAAACGTCCGGCGAGAAAATTACCTTTCGGGAACAAGTACGCATGCTTTAGAATCTTGGTTTTGCTCGTGCGATTAAGTTCCTGCTTTTAAACCATCAACTTCTTGCTACTGTAGGTTATCATTTGGTGGGCTGGTCTCATGAGAGGGGCTGTCTCTATTGCTTTAGCTTATCATCAGGTAGTTTGTGGGCAACAATAAACTCTTGTATTGTATTGTTCCAATTTATTGTTATGAAGATGTAGTTCTGTGGTATGGATATCTACATATTCTAGTACCATGGATGTTTGAGTATCGAAAAGTTGAAAGAGTGAAAAAGCAGTTCTTGAAATTTTCTATCTGATTTCGAAATTTTTAGTTTGCCGTCTTTCGTTTTTCTCAACTTTTACAGTACTTTTCGATCCAGCTTGTACATCGTTGTTTACTTAAAATTACTTTTATCAAAAACCATTATTACTAAATCCATTACTGACGATCATTCTATGTCTCTTTGTAAATACAGTTCACTAGAGCTGGGCACACTCAACTCCGAGGGAATGCAATGATGATCACGAGTACCATCACTGTTGTCCTCTTCAGCACGATGGTATGGCACGATTCGTCTTCCGTTTTAATTCCTTAGTATTAAACCCTAGTAATAACTTAACTTTTGTTAGTTGATATAATATTATATTTAACTTTGTCCATTAGATTAAGCTTTTAGATTACGTAGTGTCAAAGCAGGTGATTCAGGAGGTTCTGTGTTCAAATCTCTCAAATCTTATTTCTTTGTCAATTAATATTGATTTTCACTTGTTATGTCTTCTACTTATTTCAAGCCTACAAGTGTTAGATGATATAATATTAATTTACCTTCACCCATTAGCTTGAGTTTTTTGGGTTGATCTGTTTTTTTTCTTTCCTTTCTTAATTCTTGTGTTTATATGATTGTTGAGCCTGAAGAATCTGTGCGTCGTTTTTCATGTTATACAGCTTTGTTCATGATTTTTCTTGTATATGGCGACGATTGTCAACAGGTGTTTGGATTATTGACCAAGCCTCTTATTAACTGTTTGATACCTCAACCAAAACACACCACCAGCATGCTTTCGGACCCCGGGACTCCAAAGTCATTCTCGGTTCCACTACTCGGAAGCGCACAGGATTCAGAGCTGGATCTTGACAGTCCCCATGTTCCTCGTCCAAGCAGTATTCGTGCACTACTTGCGACTCCTACACACACCGTTCATCGCTACTGGCGAAAGTTCGATGATGCCTTCATGCGTCCAATGTTTGGGGGTCGGGGTTTTGTTCCCTTTGTTCCAGGATCGCCAACCGAACGGGGTCGACACTGAGAACAAACCCACCCTCAGGATGCTTCAAACAATGTAAGATATGTAAATCAAGATGGATAAATTACTTTGCCGTATCAAGTTTTCGAGCAGCGGACAAGGGCAGGTGGTGCGTATTGCACGTTTGCTAGAAATGGCGTGGTGCAGAGCTGTCGGAATTTGTTAGATTCTCTCTTGCCTGTTTGCTGCCCTCTTATTTTTGGTACAAATCATTATGGTTTGTTTTTTGGTATTTGGTTGTGAGTTTTTGTTTTGGCAATATGACATTGACAATGTAGTGCTAAGAACCATATGGAAATGGGTTAAATTTTTGTATTCTCATTCTTTCTTAAAAGAGAAAAATGTGTGAAGTTGGTTATGAGATTGCCCCTTGAAGCCTTCCTATGATCTTGGTGCTTTTTTTCTTCTTCTTTTTTCATTTGATACAAATATTAGAATGCAAAGATACAAATTGAATTAGAGATCTAGTAAATACTTCTTGACATTCCAACTATGTTGACATCTACGAGACGTAGATACAGTTTTTTTCTTTTTAAGATTTATACACTAATCACAAGAAGATTTTTCGAATTCAAAACCAGTTTTAAGAAAATATGATTGAAGTGTTAGAATGGATGGAAATTAGTTATTTAGATTGTGTTTCAAAATCTAGTTGTGAATTTTGTTGGTCAGAAAATTTTTAAATTTAAAATTATATAAAATGAATATAAAAATATTTAGAAATACACTAATCCATGTCCTTAAATTGCAAATAAAATAAAAAATAAATTTTGAACCATCACCATATTCTTCACAACTGAAACAGTTTGAAGATGAGTTTGAAACTTGAGAGGTTTATTTTAAGAATACGTTTGACAACCTTTTGAAGTGTATCTTAAACGATCTTTGTAAAGAGAGAACAAAATTTCCGTCTAAACAAACCTTAAGTGTACATTTGAAGTAATGAGAATGTTTCTTTGCTACTTTATACATGAGTAGTAGGTGTTTTGATCAAGAGAATTGGGCAAGCTACCCTCCAATGCTTCATTCAAGTCTTAGAAGTGTGTTATTGTTTTGACCAAGGGACCAAGGTAGTGTACTTTAAGACATTCTCGAATACCCAACGAGATGAAATTGAAATTATCACAACATGCTCCTCATTCGTGATCATAAAACTCCCTCAAATAAATCTCGACGTATCACTTGATACAACCTCACAACCAAAACCAACAATACAAATAAATCTATATTCGCTTACTTGATGGGTGAAAATGTATTTGATGGTTAAACTAAACATAACATAACTTGTTCTATTTTAATAAATTGATGTGAAACAACTGTAGTTAGTGTCATGAAAAGTATTTAGGATTGAGTAGCAAAAGCGAGTACCGAGTATCGAGGCCACCATAAAAAATACCCATTTTCCAAAATTAGTAAGCCCCACCCTAAATATTCCTCTCATATCTATCTGGTTGAAAGGCCATTAAAATTCCACCTAATCTACGTTTATTCTTCCTTCTTAAACCTTCTGTACTAGTCTTCACGTTTTCAACCATTTGACCTTTGTAGTATCACTTTTCTACATTAATATATTCCTTCAATTCCTATTAAATAAAATCAAACAAATCCTCCCTAAAGTTGGACCTTCCAAAAAAGAATTAAACGAATATGGAATCTGGTTCTATGTGGTCGGTGCACGTACATTCGTCATCTGATTCAAGCTTCCTTGCAGATGGTCAAACTTGGAAACAAATGGAAATCAGCCTAGGGCGTTCATTTTGAATGTCTAATAAACTTTAGTCACCAAAAGAACATTTATAAAGTGGATCAAAAGGCTGGGTAGATTTATCTTGTGTGTTTTAAATAAAGTCCAAGTCAAATCAGGGTCCCTCCTAGCAACCACTGATAGAAACTGCTTAGTTGAACCATATTTTTAACACAAACTAGCTTCTAACAAAGCTAACTCTCATAGGGTCAACTAGTAGGTTTTTTCTTTCTTCTAACCTGCGAGGCTTCTAGTTAGATTATATATATATATATATATATAAAATATAAAAAGGAAAAAAAGAAACCAAATTTTCAGAAATATAAAGTCAAGTATGAATAAGTAAAAGATCTAATTGTCACAAAAAAAAAAAAGAAAAAAAAGGAAAAAGAAGTACAGTGCTGTGTTTTTATTCATTCACGAGAGTTAGGAATATTCCTGTAAGCACTAGAGGGCACTTGGGTTCAATGTTTCGATAACAACGGTAACAAAGGCAACGAATTTCAACCTTGCAGACCAATAATGCCTGAAAATAAAAAGACAAAACAAATGCGATCAAGAAATATGGAGAACGGCAGAGAACATTGGAAGGGAATTGTTGGATGGAAGAAAAGGTAATATTTCTTAGGAATTGAATTTGCATACCACAGGCTACTCTAGCACCAGCATTTCCTGTACTTAAGCTGAGTTCATGTCCACCTGTATGTCAAAAGGTACAAATTTCAGAATGCTTTAGGGCACTTTTAGCAAAAATACAATAATAAAACGTGTTTAACATTAAGAATAATTAATACTTTGCAATCTTAAAAAAACGTTTGGGTGCTCCTGAATCAATCGATCACTCTACAAAAGCTTTCTCACAAAGCTCTTCTGGATGTCATAACTTTTTTTGAAGCTACATAGTATAACTTCAAACTTGAAAATTTTGAGTGAAGTGAACAATACTTAAACTTAAACTTCCTATTACCTAATATATTAGTTTAAGCATTTAAGACTTCAGTGATAGTTGAACATGGTTGTCGAGCACAAAGTCCTAAATCTGACCCTACCATGTTATTTCCCCTTTTAAGTATTGATAACTCCTTTATCAAATTTCCAAATCCAACAGCTGAAGAGTGAATATGTATGAAAGTTTTAATATTCACTACCTACCACCTCAACCTTATGCCAAATATCAGAAAGCATGGAACACCCAATATCTCCATAAAGGGAATACAACCTCAAGAAAGCATTTAAATGCAGTATTCTTTTTATTACCATCTTAAAGTTGATATCCTCCATACTATCTATCAATATCGTTCTCAACCAATCAACCATCTTTGTATGTTTTGTCTGTTCTGATCTCCCCATTTAATCATTTGAACTCTGTTACATAATTACTCTAGGCCATACTACCGTTCTACAAGCATGTTCATGAGCCCCACAGATGAAAAAAAAAGAAAGCAAAAAAGGGAGATTCTCATTACAAAATATTCCAAAAACAGACACTTCCCTATGGTAAAGCCTTGCTAATTGATAGTAATTTTCTTTTGGGTTCGAATATGGCAGACATAGCCCAGAAATACACTATTTATAAAAAAGCTCAAAGAACTATCGAGTAGCAAATGTTTAGAGAAATTACCCTTTCCAAGATCATCAGGGTCTCCATGAACCACAACAGCCCTTCCGATAATGGAGTCATGTCCACAGAGAGGAATCTGCATATAAGATCTAAAGCTCAGAAAAAGGAGTAAAAACCTTACTATTGGATGCCCTAACAAGATTAATTAAATAGGGACAAACCAGTTTGTCAGTAATGGTGAAGTTAGCTGTGCCTGTACGAAATATTCAAAGTATTAGCATTTACGAACTAAATCAATAGAACAAGGTTTGAATAAGGTATGAGATCCAACACAAATTAGGTAAATATAAATGAAAAATCTAAAACAACACACAAGAGCATACTCTTACAAATATACCCCAAGCCATTATAATGTAAAAGTTGCACGAAAAAGGAAATGGAACATAACACGGCAAGAATAAAACTTATTCAATGAATTGTAAAAGAATGTGACCTGTACGAAATATTCAAAGTATTAGCATTTACGAACTAAATCAATAGAACAAGGTTTGAATAAGGTATGAGATCCAACACAAATTAGGTAAATATAAATGAAAAATCTAAAACAACACACAAGAGCATACTCTTACAAATATACCCCAAGCCATTATAATGTAAAAGTTGCACGAAAAAGGAAATGGAACATAACACGGCAAGAATAAAACTTATTCAATGAATTGTAAAAGAATGTGAAATATACCATCTTCACCAGCGATAATGTTCCCTAAATCACCGGCATGGCGGTTCTCGTCCTCAGGAGCACCATGTTGCTTTCCAGCAGGGTTGAAATGTGGCCCTGTAAATATATTGAGAAATTTTAATGTTCTTCAATTGTTTAACAAACAACAACATTCCTTCAAAATATAAAGGCCAAATAAAAGATCTTAAATGTCTAAAACGATACCAGTTGACATGCAGCCATTGGTTGTGTCACCTAAGGAGTGAACATGGAATCCATGAAGCCCGGGCTTGAGACCAGAAATAGTGCCCGTAACAGTGGTTGGACCTGAAAATTCTTTGGACTAAGCACAAGACAGAGAAGAAATGAACATAAACCGTGTTGACAAAACCATCAACCACATTACCATCTCCTTCTTGGGTAAAAAAGATAGTTCCACTAACACCCTCACTACTTCCAAGAACAGCCACAGCCTTCACCATCTTTCCTGTGATCTAACACACTTCAACATAATTAGAATAAAACTAACAAAAACATGAGATCAACAAAAGAAACCAATGAATTAAGAATATGACACCACCCAATTACGATCTCCTTCACACGAAACATCATTTTGGCAATTCATAACTTCAACTCACGTACAGAAATGACCAAAATAATTTTGTGAGCGATATATTATTACAAAAAAAAAAAAAAAAAAACCCTCTTTTATTGAGAGAAATGAAAGAAAATACAAGGGAACACACAAGAAAACAAGCCCCACAAAAGAAATGAGTCACATCTCACCCTAATTACAAAAATGCACACCACTTCAAAGAAAAAAAATGAAAAAACAAGACCAAGCTCAAAATTCTGCAAGGTGGGTATAAAATTAGAACAAATATTATGAATACCGACAAGTTCTATACAATCTAAAATCCGTCTTGATGCGCATTAAACAGTACAAAATCCCACTAATACAAGGCCGAATCACATCATCAGGAAGCAGATAACCAATAATTTAAGCTGAATATATGTAAAATTCGGATGAATTTCGAGGAAAACATCATTCGAAGGAGCTAAAACAGCAAAACCAAGATCAAATAGAAGAAAAACGATGGATATGAGAGGCAAGAAATGATGGGAAAGAGAGAGAGCTGACCTCAGAACACCCCTTGAACAGCTGAAAGAGAAGGCAGGTGAGATTGAATGGATCGAAGAATCTAGAGTTGAAAAAAGTTTAGGGCTTTTGGAAATTTATATAGAGGACTCGTTGTGTTAATACTTCTATAGTGAATTAATTTTTGGTCGGTGTAGTTTCGCTCCATTTCCGGTTCTCGAGGGTATTTTTGTAATTCATATTCAAAAAGAGGCCGTACGCATGTGAATCAAGTGGCTACTCTTTGAGTATTAGAATAAACTTACTTATAAAAAATTAGTCGTGAGTTGTGAATTTATAGGTATAGTTGACCTAGTCAATTTCACTAGAGTTTCAGTTACAATAGATTTATTGTAACCCAACATATGGCAAAATTATATTAGTTTAGAAAAATATCAAATAAAAAAAAAAACTTAATTTTATTATTTTAAAAAATAAATATAACCTAAATTAATAGAATTTTGGCACATGTTTGAAAGAGGAAGACGGTCCAAATAGCATCTAAGTGTTCTTTTTTTTTTTTTTAATTATATTTGTTTAACAACATGTTTATTTATTTAATTTCTTCGGTTTTGTTACAGAGTAATTTTATAATTAATAAAATCACCTAATTATTTATTACTATTTTTCTTATTCTAAAAAATCTGGTCATCTTTCTTTAAAATTTTTCATTATTATGAATTTTTTAGGGAGAAAATAAAAACGTGGGCCGACATAAAAAGCCCAGCAGATATAATTCAAAGCTGGGCCAATATTCAGCCCATTTAGTAAATTTCGAAACCCTACTTTGAGGGTTTTTATTGACCGAAGTCTCAGTTCTCTCTGAATTCGTTCGGCGTTCCTCTCTCCTCTTCTGCATCTTCATCAGCACATCCAACTCCCGCGGTGCAACTTCGATTCCATGGTAAACCTCTTGTCTAGTTTCTTCCGTTTTCGTGAATCGGAATCTTCAGTTCACTCATTTACTCTTCTCGATTTGATGATGATTTTAGGCGCCAAAGAAGGATAAGGCTCCTCCACCGTCCTCCAAGCCTGCCAAATCTGGCGGAGGAAAGCAGAAGAAGAAGGTGACGTTCTCAACTATATTTAGATTCATAGCTGAACTATTGTTTTGAATTATGTTAAGATCTCGTTGGATAATGCTGAGGTTACTTTGGGAGTGTTATATCGTTTAGGCTGAAAGGATTCTGAAAACATTTGTTATATTGTTTATTTTAGTTTGTCTATGATACTATGATGTCTTGTGTGAAATGGGTTTCTGTCCCTTGTACTAAAAGTTGTTTGCTTTCAAGCTTTATGAGGATTAGGATGATAAATAAGAGGAAAATTTATGGACACCATAAAATTACAATCTTTTGTTTTGTTTTTCTTTTTTTTCTTGTAAATTTGAAGATTATAGTTTTCTTGATTTTAATTCTGTTTGTTGTTCATACAACAGAAGTGGAGTAAGGGAAAGCAAAAGGAGAAGGTCAACAACATGGTTTTGTTTGATCAAGGAACTTACGACAAGCTTCTTGTTGAAGTTCCCAAGTACAAGCTTGTCACTCCTTCAATCTTGTCCGATAGGTTAAGGGTACGTTTTTCAGTCTCTTCTCATCCATAATGTGGAATATGTTTTCTGGTTTTTCTTGCTCGTATTTTCCATTACAATGCTTTCATTTAAGTTCATGATATGCCCAATGTTCCTACTTTTTCATTAAAAACGAGGTTTGAAGTGTTTGATTCATTCAATATTACTTCTCTCCAAACCTATGTTAGACATGGATTTTGTTGAGAAATCTTAGATCCAAATTCATTTGGACAACATTAGGTTAGTATTTATATCAAACACCTAATCATCTATGACACGATGAATACTGCATTCTTCCTACTCCAAATATCATTTCTACATTGGTGAATATGTATTGTAGAATCAAAATCTAAGAAGTGCCAATACATAAAGGATCTCCAAGTCTACTCTACTTGACACTTTTCTTTTTATAAAACAAACCTTTACATGTTTAAGAGCATATATCATTTTATACCTACCATAAAATCTAAGTAAATGGGTTGGTGAATCTAATGTGCTTAAAAAATTAGTTTGAACAATTTCATACTCAAAATTTACTATTCTTGTCATATATACCTTCTTAGTCTCTAGTCAACAAGTATTCTATACATGTCTAACATATTTGTTGTACTAAAAAGTGTTTGATACATGTTCAATAAGTGTACCAAGTGTCTGTGCTTAATCAAAACGATCTTTTGATTCTTGGTGTTCTGTATTCTTTTATGATGTTTGTGAACATGATTTGATTGAAATGCAAGTTGTAAGTTGACAAGTGATATTGTGGCATTTGATTATTCAGATCAATGGATCTCTTGCAAGAAGAGCAATCAAGGATTTGATGGCCAGAGGTCTCATCAGAATGGTGTCTGCTCATGCCAGTCAGGAGATCTACACAAGGGCTACCAATACCTAATTTCCCTTTTGTTATCTTTTGAGTTTGCCATGAATTAGCTTCCTTACTCTCTAGTTTTTGCCTTTTGGTTTCAAGGTCTCATTCACATAGATGCTATAATTTTGCAATTTTTGACTTGTGATATGTTTCTTGTTGATCACTTTTTTTTATATTTATCAAGTTTAGACTTTTGAAATTTAGTTCAAATTCACTTAAAGGCTTTATTTCATCTTTGTTGTGCAGTCTGGCTAACACCCAATAGAAACGTGTCATCTTTGTCGTGCAGTTCGGCTAGCACTCAATACAAAGACTTGTTTCATCTCGTTGTTTCTCTTTCAAAATTATACTATAACTGTTTCAACGTTTCTTGTTTTAAATTGAATTAATTTTTCTCTGAAAATGAAGTGAATTAAACTTAAATACATATCATATCATTAAAGCAAATATTAGACCATTATAAGGTGTTTAGGGTATTTTTTATGTAATACAATTTCAAATCAAAGAAAATAAATAATACAAGTGAATTTTATACTTCAAATGTTCACGAATTAATTCAATTTGGAATCTTATTAATTTAATTATTTATTAAAAAGGAAAAGGACAGTAACTTAATTAGAGGGAGTTATGTAAAGGTAAACTGAAAAATGCCCTTCATCACAACAAATTAACAATGGTTCTTAGATATAAGTCAAACAATTAATATGAAGCAACAAAGTGAGTAACAAGAAGAGAATCATGGTCGGGAAAAAATTGAAATCTTAGGTTTTATTTTAATCATTTACAATATTTCTTTTAAAAGTTGGATTGAAATCCATATTCAAGTCATAGCTATAGATAAGAGGTCCTGGTTCCGCCTTCATTGGTCTCTATCGAAGTTGGTTAGAAGCAAATCCACATTCAAACCTTAGCTATAGATGAGAGAGGTCTAAAAAATCCTGATTCTGTTCAATAATAGATCATTTCTCTTAAAATTGAAATCCGTCTTCATTGGCTTAGGTCGAAATTGAGTTGTTAGAAGCTAAGAAAGGTTGGAGAGATGCAACATTGTCAAATGAGAGAAGTTTAAGAGGACTTGAGTAAATTGTTCGTGATCATAATAAAAGTTTTAATAATATTTTTTACTTTTTGTCACATTTGTAGATGAAAATGTAATTTTTGTCACATCCGTAGATAGAAAATGTAAATCTAATCGTAATATACTTTAGTAAATGTTAGAGTTTAGAGTCATATTTGAACATTTTTCCGTGGGCGTGTGGTATATATAAACCACAGAAGGCGCTACTCTCAACAATCGATTTCTCTCGCCGAAATTTTTTTCCAATTCATTTCTTCGTTTTCAAATATTGAATCCACGATCTTCTCCCTAAGCCTATGGAAATTGGAAGAGATCAAGGTTCAGAACCGTTGCTCCCGGTCCCTGTTTCCACCAGTTCGAATTCAACCCTAGACCATGGGGATTCTACTTCAAGTTCCTACAGTTGGCTTTTCCAGTGCCATGGATTTTGGTACAAACTGTTTCTGATTGTTCCTAGTCTTCTTTTCGTTCTCTACTTGGCATTTCGGGCCAAAAAGAGTTTGTCCAAGCTCTCCAATGGTCGTTCTTATATCATTGTTACATATTATGGGACTCTTTGGATCGTCACCTTGCTTAACTTCGCTTGGTGCTTGTTTCAGGTTCGTTTCTTGAATCATTCTTTTAAATGTTAATTCTTTATTAGTGTTTGTTCTGTTCCCGGTCTTTCCTTTTCTTGGGGGCTAGAAGGTCTCTTTTAATGATGAAATATTGACTTCTGTAATGGGTACTGGAGAGTTTTCTTATTCTTTAGATGTATTTACACAATTTGGAATTCGGTTCTGCAATTGCGTGCTTCATCTTTTTCACTGCAGAGAATAATTTGCTCCTTCTGTGTGATGACTTCTTTGAAGGTAAAGTTAAGGTTTTGTGGAAGTATGCAGTTTTCCGTGGGCTTTATTAGACGATATATTTGAAACTTACCCCTTTTCGGTAATTGCTTCAAATTGGGGTGGACGGATGGTTCTTTCCACTTCTCTTAGAATGGGCGAGTGGACTGTATTTTGGTGCAATGGGTTTATCATATGAAACTTATTGTATCATTTTGAGAATTTCAATTTCTTAAATCTTGATAGAACCCCAATTATAAATGTATATCTATAGAAAGCTAGCGAGATGTACCGAAGATGCTAAAAAATGAGCGAGCAAATATATGATTGCTGATAGTAGAGGGACCCATGGAAATATATGTTAGTCAGCAGGGGCGCGTAAAGGCGCGTTGGTAGATTTTGTAGTAGATATGCATGCAAAGAACGTGAAGGGAGCATCTTTTTGACAATCGATTAGTGGGTTCTATAGAGGCGGGAGCATGCAAAATCTCCCTTAGCTTGTAAGTTTGTAATAATCTATTATCAATACAGAACTAATTCCATTCTTCTGGTTCTATCAAAATCTTGCCCACTTTTAATTTTGGGAATGGGTGTCAGGCCTCTTTTGTATGTCAAACTAAAGCATTCAAGGATTAGCATACAATAGAAAGCAAGGAAATATATATTCTTGGACATTCATCCTGCTTCGGGTTTGGATGTCTGTGTTGTGATCAGAATGTTCCAGGAAGGGGCCCCTAATCCATTTTGGGAGTATAACATACATGCATATATATATGTAGAAGCGTATTATGTGGATTTGAAATGTTTATGCATCGTGAATTTATGCATATCCTTAAAAGTTACTACATTTGAATCAGTTCATCTGGGTACTGACATATAATTCTCTCTCTCTCACTCTCCAACATTTTGGTATGTAAGGAATACATAATGATCCCAAAACGTTTCATTGTTCCCGTGCCTTTGAAAATTGCATTGTTATTATCTATATCATCCATCTATTATAGGATAGAGGATATGATATATGGTAACTCTCAACCAATATGCCTTATCTCTTCTATATTTATATCAGTTTTGTACCTAAATTCTGGTTGCTTTACTCCTCGGCCCTTGATACCATGTTATTGTCAACATTTTAGTGTGAATCTGCTACACCAACCGTATCTTATTTTCTCTCGTTTTCCTTTTTAGATGTTTGTTGCTTGATTCTTGTGTTCTTGTATCATACTATTATATACATTTTCGTGCAGTCTCCGATTCTCTCTATGATGTAAGCTGTCTGGGAGCATAGTGTTTGTTATTACTGTGCCTAGATGCTTAGGAGCCAGGTTCCAATATCACACATGGGGTGGGAATGTGTTATGATCACAATTACCAAATAATTCAATACTGTGCTATGATTGGTCTAATAATATTACTAACTTGGATTGTAACAGGGGTGGGAATGCACCTCCGGGAAAGAATTAGCATGGAATGTCCTTTCCTTATCCACGACATCTGGAATGCTTTTCTTGGAAGTGAGTTTGTTGGCGTTTTTATTTCAAGGAAATCATGTGGGCAGTGTAGAAGCACTTGCACGAACTTTCATCGTGTCAGGAATTTTTGTTGGCCTGGACTTGGTTCTGAAGGTATTTCTATTAAATTACTCCCTAGATAAGTCCTTTTCAGGCTGCCTCTAGTCTGGCTCTGGAGAACAATGTATTGAAAATAAAAAGTTCGATTTTTTACAAAAGAAAACAGAAAATGACAACATTGTGATATTGATTCTCTTCTTTTAACCATTGTTGGTAGAAATAGTAATAGATTGGTCCTTGTCAATTATGCTAAACTTTAACTTGTGTGGGATGTCTATTGAAAATCGTGTAGTGTTCAAGTGAAACACTTCTTAAATGTATTTACAATTTCAAAATCATTTTTGAGTATATAACTAAACACCATTAAAAATTTGAAAAAGCATTTTTATTTGGTTAATAGCATCTTTCACCATTCAAGAAGTCACCAACGTTGAAAATTAGTCATGTTTTTTAAGTCAGATACATACACTTAGTAAGTATACAAGCCCTGGGACCTTACTTGAACAAGATCCGTTTTAACGTTATACAACTTTTTCCTTAAGGTCTAAAGTACGTATACAAGGTGTAATTTTGAATAAAATGTTCACTTCTTTAATTGTTAAAGAAGGATGTTATTGTAGGCACATTAAATTTTCCGGACTCACATGATCTAGATCTTTCATTTTGAGCTATATATATAAATAGGATTTCTTTGCTGTGTTTGAAGTGTTTTGTCGAGAGAATTAAAGGGAGCTTGAGAGAAAGTTAGAAACAGTTCGAGTTTGTTGTAAAGCTTTAGTACAAGTGACTTTGTTTCTTCTTAACGGAATTTTGGTTTGATTATGTTTTTTGAGTGTCCATCGCACACTTCCAACAATCTTAATTCACCTTTAACGTGTTGAACAATTCTTCTTATGTTATTGATCGGTTTTTGCTTTGTCTTCTTTTGTTCATTCCTCTTTTATTAGGCAATTTATTTGTTTGGGTTTGGAGTTCCCTTATTCATATTAAGTGACGACAGTACACATCGAACAAAGTGGAACTTGTGGGTGGTCCACCGTCTGTTGATTACTGCAGCTTATGGTTTTATATTGTTCATGTACCATTCAAGCCATAGAGAGAAATTACCAGGTATAATATCTTTTATCCGTATGCTTCAATGAGCTGTGTTATGTTGAAGGAGCAGTTACTATTTTACCAATACTTGTGCAGCAAGACCTGCTTTCTACAGATACGTAGTTATCATGTCCTCTTTGAACGCATTGGCACTATTTGCTTGTGGGCTTGCTGGAAGTGGAGCTGCTTTTGGTTATTGGTAATCCTAGACTGCCAGGCTAAATCACTTTTTTTTATTTTTAAATTTAATTTGGTCTCCACGATTTTGGTTAAATCTCCCTGCGTTGTTGGAAGGATCAGATGAGAAAGTAACTTCTTAAAGCCAGCCTCCGTGTGATCTTAAATTAACTTCCACAATTTTGAAAATTAAGCCTATTTTCACACAATTTCGTACAATGACGTGAATCTTTTTTAGTAAAAGAGTTGAATTCTTAGCAAGATTTCAAAAACAAATAAAAGCTTTCAAAAACTACTTTTTTAAGTTTTCAATATTTGGTTTGTTTTTTAAAACATTGGTAAAATAGTTTAGAGGTGATCAAATGAACGATACCACATGTTTGTGTGTCAGCTTGAGCATAACTCAGTTGTTTAAGACATATGATCAATATATTAGAAGTTTGACACCCCTACATTTCGGCTATGGCAGAAATGTTTGGCGAGATTTAACCAAAATATTGGGATCTAAATGTAATCTATTCAAGTTAGTGGGACCAAATTGACATAAAAAACATAACAATAAGGACTCCAATGGTGATTTGACCACTCTTTAATATCTACTAAATTAGAGCTTGTCTCAGGTTGTATGGTGCCACTGTCATCTGTTATCATGCCTTCTATCTTCCCCTTCTATATGAAAATTTTCTTGCCGACTTCTTCCAGGTTGTTTCATCATATCATTCTACCTCTGTAGTCGTTTCCTTTTGAAAGACTTGTCTATTTTTCGACTGTATGGCTGTTTGTAATCTTGAGTGAGGTTCTTATCATTTCTTTCAGGAGGACGATTTGCATTTGGAGAATGTATACTATTCAGAGATGAAGGACGCTGGTTTCTTTGACACTGACTGGGAGTGAGGATGGCGATTCTGAGGTTCGCTACGTATGTAAATTTACTCACATATATATTAATGGTAATGCAAGATGCAGGTAAGAATTTGGAGTGAGATTAATGTCCAGTGATGAAGCTAATCTTCGATGTTCTATGAAATCCTGCATCTTTCTTTACAAAGAGATGTGTGTGTTTGTGGTTTATCTGAGGATTCTTTTATGCTAAATCTGTAAATAGATTGATGTTTGGTAGGAAAAGTAAACAAGTGGAATTTGAATCTCAATCTTTAGGTTAAATTTCCAATTTGGTTCATACGAAATCCTACAGTTTTCTAATTTTAAAAGCTTCAATTTGGTTTTTTGTTTTCAATTATTAGGGTTGAGTTCCAATTTGGTCATGATTTGGCTAATCCTATAAAAACATTTCCTATGCTTTTGCAAGTTATTACTATATTGAATACGTGACACGATTTTGATGGTGTTCTTGAGTAATTGTTTACACTTGATTTGATAACTATATTATTTTTTGTTTATAAAAGTTAGGCTTATAAATACCATTAAGGAAAATTTAAAAACTTTTTAAAAACGTTTTCAAATCCTTTTTAATTATGGATAGGTATATGAAAATGAATATCTAGTTATGGATTTGTAACTTTAGAGAGAATCAGGAGATAAATATAGATATAGATATAAATATGGATATTTAATTATGAATTTAGTTATAGACATGAATGTTTTGAGAGAAAAAAAAAATGGTGTGTGACACACGTAGTAATCGATCGAAAAGATTGAAAACCTTTCGAATGTAATGCGAGTACTACAATGATTATATATTTTTTGGGTAGGATCACGGTCGATTCTCATTGTTACTAAGTTGAGCTCATTTAGCTAACTTAGATAAAGTTGTTACATATTTTCTTAAAGTGTTCCGTTTTGGTTTTTTCTATTAGAATCTCGAATACCTTGTAATAATTAATGTATTTTGTTTTTTAAAATTATAATCCTAATTTTTACGATCCCTTAATTACAAACCTAATTCACGAAATTTTGTTGCTTCTCAAAAAAAAGGAAAAAAAAAAGAAAAAGAAAAACAAATTCAATGATATTTTTTTGCATCTTATTTTCTTCTTCATTTACACGTCCCCTATTATTTTTTCCTAGTTTGGAAATAGCGTCGTTTTTCGTCTAGCAGCAATGCAACTTGCTTCTGATGACATCTCTATCTTCGTCTAGCAGCAGTGCAACTTGCTTCTGATGACATCTCTATCTCCGTCTAACAGCAATGCAATTTGCTTCTGATGGCATCTCTATCTCCCTTTGATGATGAACGACATCGTGAGCTTATTCCTTGCAGCGATGCTCCACGAATAGATTGACTATCTAGTCATTGTGCGTATCTAACAACAAAAAGTCTTCTATTTGTAATTGTCATGTTTCAATAGCAAAATTTGTGACTATTGATCTTCATAAAAGTCCTCTAAGCGAATATAAATTGAAAGGTTGTGTGTTCTTTATTATTGTTCCTTCCTCTATTAGTTGCTAGTAGTTATTGCCGTTGGATTTGGGCAAAATTAAAGTTTATTTTTATCCAACATTAAACTTCGTAATTCATATATCTTATAACAATTTCAAGGTCTATTCAATTTTACAAGGTGAAATCTTTAACATGATAAGAAAACTTGATGACATCATAAAAAGAAACAGCTTCATAGTTAATTTAGTTATAGGGATCTTTAAAAAATTCAGTAACCCGACCAACCTAGTCTACCTAACCCAAACCGTAAGAGCTGGGTTAGGTTAAATTCCATGTTGGATTGGGTTGGGATAACAATTTTGAAAATTTTGAATTCCAGGTCGATTTTTCAGGTTCATAATTTTTTTGTCTGGTTGACCTGACCCAACCCAAAATTATACATTATATATCTTTTGGCTCACTTGTTGGTCTATCCCTCCACTATTTCACTCGTTGGTTTAGGGTTTAGGGTCTATCACTCTTGGCCCAACCCTAATAAGAAAGTTGTAATTGACTATTTCGATTTCACTTTTCTTTCAAGAAAAATGGACTTTTCTTCCCTCATAAACTTTATGTCCTTGTTTTGTTGTGCAAAGGCTAATCCGGTAACCCAACACGAAAATATGAGGGTTGGATTCGGTTGGCTTGCCTTCATATGTAAGGTTGATTGGGTTGAATATTTGATCAACTCGAAATTTCGAGTTGATCCAAAAAACTATCCTAATCCAGCTCAACCCGGATTATGAACACTCCTATTGAGTTCTCAATTTCACGGAATATTTTTGCATTCAATCTATAAAAAATTTATAAATATGGGAATAATAAAGAAACTGAATAAATATATAGAGGAGTTTTGTATTGGTAAAAAGAAGTATATCCCACTAATTGAAGAATTCAAAAACGTTAACTCATCTCCTAAAATCATGTGTTGATATTTTATTTCCATAACTTAATTACATTCTTAACAATTGGAATTAGTCAATTACTTAATTTAACTTTATTAATATATGTGGATTACAATAATCCTTAATTAATCTTCCAATTAAGTCTTTGCTTTTTATCTTCATGTGCTCTTTCAGAACATATGGATATTCAACTTCTTCAAGTTCATCCTCAGGAAATCAAGTTTATTTGTAAGTCTCTATCTGTTTGTTAAAAAGTTCTGTAATTAATTAGCCTTTCGAGCTTTTCTTTTTGTTCGGTTTTTAATACGATAAATGTAGAGTATGAGAATTTGAATGATCCAATATGTGGTCAATCTTATTTCCTTTTTAAACTCGAGAAATTAAAGAGACGCAAACTTGTGATTAACTAATCTATCAATTTAGATGTGATCGTGAGAGAGATGGAAGCTCTTAATCTTGTTCCCTATATATATATATATATTAGCGATGATATGAAAAACCCTAGTGAGTTGGCTGTAATGAAAATTGAATGCACAAATATAACAAAATTACTGCGATAGACTCAAATAGATATCTATGAAAAATTTTAGTGCAATTAGAGATAGGAAGATTCGAACCACAGATCTCATGATTTTTAACGGCTCACTGCATGCCACGTATGCATTTAACAATAACTACTTTTCTCACCAAATCATATTGCTAATTTCAAAGGTAGGTGTAAATTATATTTGAGTAATATCCTTAATATTTGGTTGTATATACATAACAAATGGTTCACTATATGCCTCTTAATTGCATGCAGTTGAAGAAAAGAAGCAAAGCTTGAGCTCAATTAAATTAACTAATAACACACCCAACTATGTGGCTTTTAAGGTATGAGTTTATCCATTCCCTATAATATCACTATCTTTTTTATGTTCTTTCTCCTTTTTATTTTAACTACAGTTATAAAAATAAAAAATTATTTTAAATGATAAAGTTATTGAAAATATTTACAAAATACAGTAAAATATCACAGTCTATATGCGATAGACTACGATAAACACAATAGTAGTTTATCACGACGTATAATAGAGTGTGGTTCATTTTTCTATATTTGAAAACAAATCCTAACTCTTAAAACTACAAATTCTGATTAAAAGTAACCCTTACCCCTTAATTTTTTTTTAGTAAAATTAAAAATATGAGTATTTTTTTTAAAAAAAAATATCTCTAAACTTTCAAAAGTTTTATACTGTAAGTATCGAAGAAAAAACGAATATGAAACTTACATGTGCGCTAGTCTAACCTGTTTTGGTCTCTGTAACTTAAACTTCATTTACAGGTTAAGACCACACAACCTCAGAAATACAATGTAGGACCAAATATGGGTATCATCCAGCCATTATCCACTTGTGAAGTTAAATGTATATGCACTTCTTGCATTTATTTAAATTTCTTCTTCTTTTTTTTTTTTTTTTTTTCATATATCCTTATGATATGATATGTGTAGCATATATACTTCGTTGGATTAGTACAGATCTAATACGCAAAAAAGATACGTCGAAATTTGAGTCATAATTTTGAGAATAACAAGTGGAAGGAAAATGAAAGAACTAATTCATTCCTCGCACGTGTTTGTGTGAGCTAGTTTAACCTATTTTAATTTATAGAAGCTCGATCGAAACAAGTTATGTACGATTTACTACTATCTTTATCACCCCACTCCTCCCCAAGTTCCAATAATATAAGGCCTTCTTTAGTATTTGAGAGGTAATATGAACCTATTTGGTCTAGAGTTATTGAAAGTTTGAAGTTGACATGAAATTAATTATTTGCATCTATGTATATGTATGGATGAACTACTCTTTAATTCAGTGTTTGCACTTTGTGATCTTCAATGCATAGTTAATATGAGAGAACAAAATATTGCTCCACCTGACATGATATGCAAAGACAAGTTCTTGATCCAAAGCACAGTAGTTTCCAGTGACACAACTCCGGAGGATATAACTTCCAATACTAACATGGTAAATAGTGGATTTGGTTGTAATTTTTGTAATTTTATTTCTTGTCCTTTATAATCCATTTTAAAGTTCTTTTGTCCCCCTGATCAGTTTGGGAGACATAATAGCAGCAACATAGAAGAAATGAAATTGGCTACAATTCTTGTTAGGGCATCTACTAGTTCCCCAAGTGTTGAAGCATTGAGTGTTGGAGTTTTAGACCAAAGTGATAAGCAAATAAAGGAGTTGAAGTTAAAGATCACTCAACTTGATAAACAACTCCATCAGGTTACTCATCTTTCATTCAACTTTTTCTTCCATACTAGTTAACTACTTAACAACAACGATTCAGGTTCCGTTTCGTTTTTAGAAGTTGAGTCATAATTCAAATGCTTAGGAAAATTATCACATCTTGCCCTAGATTACCCTAGCTAGAACAGGCTACAACGACAGTAGACCCCGAACGTGCAATGAAGTCTACTGTCAGACTCTCCCTAAACCTGAAACTTAACTTGAATTAAATACGTTACACATTTCAACAACCTATGCTCTTATTAAAAAAAAACTGTATGTGTATGGCTACATGTAGCTTACACGTGCATTTACCATTCATGCCCTAGTATTGGCAAATGAGGGGAGTTTTCATGTGTCGTTTATATTTGTCACATAGATTAAATAAAGACATGTTTTTGACTTAGTCCCACGTTATATGTTGTGTTTTACACCATGTAATTTGATATTAGATTCCATGCTTAATAGAAGTTTGTTGTCGTCACATCTCGTCCTAGGCTTAGTATAGGGTAAGTTTGGGGCAGGGTGTGACAAAAATATGTGAAACTCGTGAGAAAACAAACATAATATTTTTAAAAACTAAACAAAAAAAATCAAATGGTTAATTACCGAAGTAAATAACTTTCAAGTCATTTTTACTTTGTTTAATTTACAGGCTCGGCTTGCTATTTCAAAGCTAGAAAGGGAGAGAAATAGCATAAAAAAAACCAAATCCTTCCAAAAGATCAATGATTGCTCAATTCTTTGAAAGGTTCATCTAATGACATTTTTATATGATTGTGAAACTATTGGTCTATTGTTGCCAAATTATAGTTTTAATTTATCTATTTTTGAAGTTGGTGAAGTCACATTATTTCAAGGTTGGAGCATGTTGTCTTTAATACGGTTGTTACATTTAGTCTCTATGGTTTGAAATGTTTTTGAACGTTCGAATTATTGTAAATAATTTTTTTGCAGATTCTATGATTAATGTTGTTAACTAAAGATCATGCGACATAATTTGATGAGTGAGATCTAGTATCATTTTCGAAATTGTCAAAAGTGCACGTAACTTAATTAAAATTATTTTTTTAATTTTTTTGTTTGAAGTAGACAATATCTTACTATTCTAGATATAAGGTGTCACTAATAACATCATAATTGTTAGACTTGAGATGCACATATAAGAGCACTTTAAAAGTGCTATTATATGATACAATACTTAAACCAAGTTAGAATTATATATTTTTACACGCTTAAGTTGACGATCAGGTACCACTGTTTATAAGGGTTTTATCAAACTATATAGGGACTAATTAAATGCCAACTTTTAAACCTCATATGAACCAAAATGTAACTTTTTCCGAATCATAGAGACCAAATTCACAATTCAACCTTAATATAACAAAGGTAAAACTCTTGTTATTATTTTATTAAAATTTATATTATATGTTACAAAATCAACAAGTAAGCAATATAAAGATCGACACACAGATATATGAGGTTCACTAAGAGTGTGTTAGCTACGTACATGGACAGAGGTTGTGAGACCCTTGTACTAGGTTATTCGTAGCGCCACATAATGAATTCAAGGCATTTCAACAACTTTGACATGCTTTATGGGTAATTTTCGTTTAGTCCATCAAACCGTATCAATATCTAATATGTCATTAGTTTGTGATCATTTTGTGTGCTACCTACATAGGCTTAATATTTATTTACTAAGCATGTCACATCATCATTTAGTTAACAACAATAACTAGGAAATTTCAAAGGATATTCACCATTCAAACTGTTCAAGAAATTTACAGCAACCAATAAAGTTTATGTACTAATTTTGAAAATTATCATCAACAACTTTTGAGCAAAATAGGAATATCTAAGGATGTAGAACTCTAGAAATAAAACTATACATACATACATACATACATATATATATATATATATAATTGGACATCAATAGACTAATAGCCTCACAATCATAAACTTGCATTAAGATGGTTCTTTCAAAGAATTGAACATGAAACTAAGCAATTCTTTTGTTGGGATTTGATCTTTTGAATTCTACCTTTCTCTTCTTCTAGCTTTGAAATGGATATTTCAGCCTGAGATAAAAGTAATTAGAAAAATTTTAGACAATAATAAGTAAGCCTTGGATAATCTATAATTAGAATGTAGTCCCTGTAGTTTATAATTAGAATTTATGGGTCGGTTGTAGCATCAATTATAACAGTGGTGTGTAAACTATTGATCATAACTTACAATTCGATCAGTAGAATAAATACTATTTCAAAACTTCATTTTCTATAGTATTTACTATTTTTCTCTCATTCTCTCTTTTATTCTTCGCTAAAGTATATTTTACTATTTCTTACCAATTATTAAACAAAAATATGTTTCACCCCAAACACAAACTTTTATAACCTGGACTAAAATAGTCTGCACCGTGCATCCTAAACACACTAACTATCATAACCCACTGACTATAATAACCATATACTATAATAATCAACTCGGTACCCCGAATGCTCCCTTATAGCCACTATGGTGGGCTATTTATGAGATTTTATCAAGCCACACGAACTAAATTATAACGTCTAAAATTGTAGGGATTTAACTCTAACTAAATTCTCATAGGGACTATAACGTTGTATGAAAGACTAACCTCATGGAGTTTTTGATCAAGTTGAGTGATCTTTAACTTCAACTCTTCTATTTGCTTATCTTTACTTTGGTTTGAAACTCCAACACTCAATGCTTCAATAGTTGGAGAAGTAGATGCCTTAACAAGGATTGTAGCCAATTTCCTTTCTTCTATGTTCTTGCTACCATTTTTCTCAAACTGAAGAAGACACAAGAAAGAACAAGTGTGAAAGCTCAAACTAATGTTAGGTACACTACATATGAAAGGAATGTAATTAGTTTGATAATTTAATTTTTTATCATAATTAGTATAAAATCATGACCCCTTAAAATATCATACTATAGGTGTAAAGAAGTTAATTAAGTGGACAAGCTAAGCAAAACATTTAATCTTTGAACATATTTTAGCTTTTCCCCCCTTCAAATCATTTAGCTTGTAAGTGAATAATATAAGAGTTTATGAATTCACACAACAAGGGCTCATTTGAGAACGTTTTAGTTCCCGTTCCTCTAAAAACTAGAAATATGAATATGCTTGATAACTATTTTTGTTTCTCGTTTCTTGAAAAAAAAAACAGAAACAAGGACTTGTTTGATGACTAACCCAGAACATATAACTTGTTGATGAAACCTAGCCACACCTCAGTGCCAACTAGCAAAGCCAACTTTTTGTTCCATATACAAAACAAAACAAAATAAAATGGGAATGGAATAGTGCAGAGAAACTACTTCGATAGTTCCTCGAATTTGGCTCCACTTTTAGGAACAAAAACAGTTATCAAACATGTTAATTTCTTAAAATATAAGAAACAAAAGCAGAAAATAAGAAACGACGACGTTATCAACTGAACACTATTTGATAACAATATTCAAACTATCATCCCTAAACGTGGAAATGAAGTTTTATATCCTTAAACTAGGGCATGATCAAACATATAGATGACCTATAGATTCAAATTCACAAAAAATGTTAAGATACAAAGTTGCCAAAGCCATTTACCAAGTTATAAGTGGAAGTCATATCTTCATGAAGAATTGTCTCAATGGGAACTATTGTGCTTTGGATTAAGAACTTGTCTCTGCATTTCATATCAGGTGGAGCCATTTTTTGTGCTTGCATAATAACTACACATTAAGATAAATTTCATTTTAAGATGTCAAAAGTTATAAGTTAAAAGGTTAACATGTCTATCATTATGTTTAACTTTAGTAACATACTTTCAATAAATCTTAACATTAACATTATTCTTTATTGTTAACTTATATATACATCATTGTATGTATACAGAATTGGTCACCACATCATTAAAAAGTCAACTATTATAAGTTGATGATAATGACTACTAGTTATTCCTTTTTGGCCTTCTCTAGGCTTTGGCAAGTTATGGTGATGTGTGCTAGTTCTTTCATTTGGCCATGTGCATATTTAAGAATTCATTTTCTCTGTGCTGAATTTAGTTATTGTGGAGCTCGAAGCACCGTAGATTTTGAGTTGTTTCTTTAGATGACCTTAACGCATTATCAGTTTCTTAAGAATGGGATTCTCATACTTAGGGGAGCTAAGTTTATCAAGTAAAATGATATTCCTTTTAAAAAAGAAAAACAATGGAAAAGAAAAAAGTGAAGTGATCTTCATTTGAAGTTGAAAATATTAAAGTTATTATTGAGAGGAAATCTCACGCTTAGGAGTCGAAGTATCCATTCACTAAGTTAGGCTACTTATGCATCACTGTAAAAGCCTTGTATTTATAGATATATACAATATTGTAATTGCTTAAACTTTTTCTTAGTGAAAATATCTTTTGTAGGATACTCTACCCCTAGCACAAACATAGGTCGTTGTTTTGTACTAAACTAGGTTACCAAACTTTGTGTTTTATCTTTTGCTTTATTATCCGTGTTTATTTGGATGTTCGTAGAATTGATGTAACATTGCATGTAACTTGATATGTGTAGTGTGTTAGATAAATCTTCTTCTATATATCGAATATAATACTGATATACGTGTCGATATATCATCAATAAAAATACCAACTTGAATAATAAAAAAAATGTAAAATCAGCTTTAGTAATTTTTTTTCTTTATTTGCAAATCTAAAGGATATTTTGAAAGGATTAAGGAAAATAGTTATTTTTAAATATAGTAAAATGAACAAAAAATATTTATAAATACAGTAAAATTTTACTTTATATTAGCGACAGACTGTGGTCGACTACTATGTGTGTCGTGATAGACCTAGATAGTAACTCTATTGTTGATAGACTATGATATTTACTATATTTATAAATATTTTCAACAGTTTTGTCATTTAAAACAATTTCCATAAAGAAAAAGAAAATGTAATGTGAAAAGTTCATACATGTAACTTCGCAGTTTGATAATGGGTTGATGATACCCATATTTGGTCGTACACAATATTTTCGAGCATTTGTGGTTTTGACCTGGAAATGATAATCATATATTTGATATTGTTATGACCATATAATATATCATTACTCATGATGAACGATATTAAATTAATACACTTACGAAATTTGACGTTTAAATTGATACAAAACCCTAGAATTCATGGGTGTAAACTCAATGGATATTTTTTTGTAATATATTCAGAGGAAATAAAAATAAAACAAAAAAAAATGCTAAAAGATATAATGACAAAGGTTTGATATTAATTAATATTCATACCTTGAAAGCAACATAGTCGAGTTTATTATTTGTTAGTTGAATTGAGCATGAGCTTTGTTTCTGTACTTCAACTAGAGGAAATTAAAGCAAAAATAAAATTTACTGTTATGAATCAAGAACAATATTTTAATAAAAATGTTAATATATATCTATATTTTTCATTTCTCGAGTTGACAAGTAGATATATCGATATGCGTTAATAAGTCATGGTACGTGATTCAAATTTTCTCACACCTATGGGATGATGAGCAACAATCAAGGCATGGCGAGTTCTCATCTAACACGCAACAACTATGGATGATGAGCAACACACTAAAATGCGGCTAAGCTTGTGTGATACAACATTGAATGAGAGACAACACGTATATGCCATTCGCAGCCTCTCAAGACCGATAAATAACTAACCATAATATTCGAATGGATAACATTGAGACGCTATTGAATGGGGACGAGAATATCTCAACATTAAGATAATTATAGTAGTTGGAATACTTTATAGAGGCAATGTTAAGATGCTCTAATTAGGTAGCATCTCAACGCCATGACAAGAGGTGCACACACAGTGCTTACTTTAGTGTCTCAATCTATGCTACCCCTAGCCTATCAATGTTGTAGGTTATACTCTCCGAAATGGTACGCTTCACAGTGACACATAAGTTATATATCTAAAAGTTTTGGGAATACGATCAAGGTTTCACATCGATTAAATAAGAAGAGGATGATCGTGGGTTTATGAGGGAGGACAACTATCTCTAATGGTATGAGACCTTTTTGGAATGAAATAAAAAGTAAAGTCATGAGGGTGTACGCCCAAAGTGAACAATATCAATATCATTATGGATATATATAGAGTTTCGTCGTCCCTAACAAGATGTTTGCATTTCGTGTTGTGAGGGTGTGGTCTAGGCACGAGATCGGAGATGACTTCCCTGTCCCTATCTTCACTCCCCATTTCATTTCTCATCCCAATTAACGCTTCCTCATTTGTTTTTGTTTTTTTCCAATTAACTTTAAATCACTAATATGGAAAAGTTTTAACTAAATAGGCAAACTCCTCACTATTTGTTCTTTTTTTATATGATTAGTTTAGCATGATCAATTTTAATTTAAAGAAAAACTAAAATTTTCTAGTAGATGAACTAATTATCAATCAAACCTAAATTTTAAAATATTCAATATCTTAATTGTTGAACAACAACATAATTGAAATTTAAATATAATATATATTTATATAACATTAAATTATTATAATAATAAATAAAAAAGAGAAGAGACCATGTATAAAACCCATACTTTTGCAAAGATCGTCAAATACCAAGCTCATGGGCATACAAAAATCAAGGATTATCTCATTTTTCATATTCAACCCTCCAAACCTAATTACAAAAGTTATAAAGAAAAACGTCCTACTTTTTTTTTAACGGAATACTAGAATCAATGAGATCAATAGGTGCACCAGGTCATCTCAACTAGGTTGACACGACCGTACATAACATCTACTCGAATCTTAACCCTCCCAGAATTAAAGATAAAAGAAAGATCCAATCAAGAAATTAAATATCCATAGAAAACCAAGAAGAAAAAACACAAATAAATAAAACAAAAAGTATTGATTTAATGTTTTGTGTAGAGAGACTTACAAATAAAGTTTAATTCCTTGGGATGAACTTCAAGAAGTTGCTTATCCATGGCTTTCTCCTCCCCCAAATTGAAAAACAAGAAAAGACTTTGTTGGGGGTATTGACTATTGAGGAGTTTCTATATATCCAAATTTGAATTATTCAAATTAAATATATAAATTATTATATTATTAAAGACTTCCACCCCAAATTATTGTTGACATCAAATGATTGAAAAGTCAAGTCGGTGAATTATTTAGGCCAACGTTTGGTAACTGTTTTAGTTTTTTGTTTTTTTTTTAATTTTTGTTTATTGAAAACAAAAACAATATATGTTCGGTAACTGATTTAAAAACAATAGTCTTATTTCTTCCTTTTTAGGTTTCCTTTCCTATTTTGAAAAACACGTTTCTTGTTTTTTTTTTTTTAAATGAATCAATTACCAAACATATTTATTTTTTAAAAACTAAAAATTAAAAACAAAAAACATGATCGAATGGATTACCAAACAGACCCTCGTTATTTATACTTTCAAATTTAAATTTGTACCACTTTAGTTTTAATTGTATTTATTTACCAATTTAATCGATATACTTTATAATTTTAAAATATTTACTTAATTCTTAAATTTATTTACAAAAATGTCATACACATAAAGTTTAAGAACAAAAGAAGAATTTTTTAACTTACATTCTTGAATTAAATTATAAATTTAGTCTTTGAGTTTAGCATTATGTTTAATAACTCACTCAACTTTGAAACTTACTAATAGGTCCTCATATTTTCAATATTACAACTAATAGACACTTAAAATTATAATATGTAATGAATCTTTGCTTTCCAAACAACAAAAGGGTTTTTTTTTTTAAAAAAAAAAAAGTTTGCAGTAATTGTATTAAACGGTATATACATAAAAGTTAAAACGAGCTTAACTAAATGGTAAAATATAAAAGATTTCACCCGTCGCCTCCACAATTGTTGTACCAGAAAATGTATGTCTAAAAGAAAATTAGATATTTTTGTTAAACTATACATAGTAATTGTATATATATATATATATATATATATTAATGTTTTCATTGTTAGAAACACAAAGAAAATAGAATGTGTAAAAAAATGAGGGTGTCTCTATCTTGATCATTCGTTTTGTTGGTATTTTCAAGAGTAATACTTAGAAATTAGCGTTACTTAAAAGAATAAAATAAAATAAAAACTTTGAAATCAGCATAGGACTTTGTTCAGGTGAGTTGAGTTTAGATAAATTTTAATTTATTTAAGTAATTTTTTTTCATCAATTATTTTATTAAATAATAAGCGAACCTTATTCTGCAACTATGTCGTAAATATTTGAGTTAGGTTGGTTCGGGTTATTCGAATTAATTTTTGTTTAAAAAGAAAAGTAAAATGTTTCCTACGTAAAACATCCATTTATTTAAGCAAAATCATCAACGGAATTTCAAAAGAGGAATTTTAAAAAATAGCAAAATGAACCAAGATATTTACAAAATATAGCAACAATAATGTAGGATTTGAACACATGATCTCAACTTAGGTCATAAAAGTTAGTACTTACTAAAATAATTGAAAATGAGAATTTATTTGAGGCCAAGTTTCACGAGCAAACTAAATTCCCATGGAATGGACATCTAGACTATCGTGTTAGTTTTGCAATATTGTAAGATAATCTGACATTTGGAGATTCTTGGACATTCTAGGATGCTCGGACGGAGGGCATCTGAGAGTTTTGAATGTTCTCCTGAAACATGGGTTTCCAGATTTTCGACATCCCCATTTGACATTTTTGTCTTTTTTATTTTTTATTTTACACATATAGATATTAATCTCCATTTAAAATAAATAGTGAACTGTATATATATATATATATATAGTTGACTATTTATTTTAATTATATAATACAAATGAAGATTAATATATGTTTCTTTAACGTTATTCATTTTAGCATAGAGGAAGATAACACTATAATTAACATTTAAAACTTAAAAGACTGAATTGAAAGTTGAACTATGAAATACTATAGTAAAATCTGTTACGTTTTGAGGACGGTTTGTTTTATTGATGTCGAGATTTTTATTTGGAGCCATTTTTGGTTGTGTTCCTGCTAAATTAGACATCTGATTGCCAATATGATTATATATGTTCTAGTTTTATAGCTGCAAATTTGTCGAACTATGATTTGTCGAAATAAATCTATGCATTTTCTAAATTTGCTGTCAGAGTTGAGGAAGGCAGAGCTGAAGAGAGTTCAAGTTGGCTTTCCAGTTTTGTATCTCTGCATGGTGGCACTTGTATGTACTTTCCTAGGATGCCTCTTGAGGTAGTAAAGATTTGTAGTGTCATTATAAATCCAGTTCAAATTCCAAATGCATTAAACTTAGCTTTTAAAGGATAAAATCTTATAATTAATTTACTACACATATATGCATTTTATGCAGTATTGTATGAATAAATATCCCTATAAAAAGAGACCCAATCTTATTCATTTGGTATCAAACAATAACATACAATAATTTCCAAATGGCAAAGTTAGGAGCAATTTTCAGTTGGGTCTTTGTTGCCTTCCTTGTTTTATATGCAGGTCTCTAACTTCTCTTCTCAATTATGCTTCAAATTATTATAATCATATATCGTATCTAACAACAACGGGTAGAATTGCAGGGAGTTTGAATACAAATGCCTCGTTATGTTGCGACA
>JBBPDJ010000008.1:1066271-1126352 GCA_037974625.1 Cucumis cinereus | reverse complement strand
TGATTGATTATTTTGTTTGTAACTAAAGTTTTTCGTCAACTAAAGTGTTTTTAAAAAGCACGGAATGAATATTGTTAGGGTTTAATTTAGACCCGACAAAATAAACCAAAAACTAAGAAAAGTGTAATGTCTTGCATTATTAGATGACAAAATAATAATTTGCGTTTTTAGCAAATTAAGGTTTATTCAACTAAATCGGAAGTTTAAAATGTGGATGGAAAATACATTTTGATAAAAATATCGATAAAATGTCGATGTGGATGGACATTTCTAGAAAAATTATAAAAACGAAAAAAAATTAAAATTAGTAGATATATGTTTGATGATTTTTAAACAAGTTAAAGTGTTTATTGTTTATATTACATTTAATGTAGCGACATATTGCTTGTTTTTGTATTTTTCGTAAATCTTTCTCTAATATAATGGACATATCGATTTCTCTCATGTCAATGTTAAACTCATTGACATTTCGACCTAAATTTAATATTATGCTTCAAATAATGTTTAAATTTTCATAGATCTATCTATGGCATCCAATTGAGAAGTAAAAACAGTAAAGGATTGACAAAGATGTATACAACAATATATTAATACAAATATTAGCACTATAAACACGTTTAAAATATATCTCGATACAAACTTGTGAGAGTGTCGATAACTTGCCACATATAATATATTCAACTTGGGAATGACGCTAATGTCAAACTACTTAAGTTATGCTCAAATTTACAACAGAAGCGGTACCAAATCCGGGAGATTCAAAAGGAGAATAGAACCTATACAATTATTCTAACTTCAAAGATAATACTATGTATACCAATCCCTCCTTTGACAATTTGTAAAACATGACAAACATATAATGACACCAAAAATCTTTACTACCTCAAGAGTCGTCCTAGGAAAGTACATACAAGTGCCACCACGTAGAGATACAAAACAGGAAATCCAACTCGAACTCTGTTGAGCTCTGTCTTCCTCAACTCTGACTGCAAATTTAGAAAATGCAGACTTCAACAATTTGAAATTCAAAAACAAATCATAGTTCGACAAATTTTCAGCTATAAAAGTAGAACGTATAATCATATCGCCAATCAGATGTCTAATTTAGCAAGAATCTAACAAAAAATGGCTCCAAAATCTTGGCTTGGATGAAACAAACCGTCCTTGAAACGTAACAGATTTTACTATAGTATTTCATAGTTCAATTTTCAATTCAGTCTTTGAAGCTTTAAATATTTCAGTTATGCATCTGAACTGGACTTTGAAACTGTTATTTCAAATTAATAGCATTTGATTAAATGACTGGGACAAGAGTGCACATCTAGAAAGGAAAAAAAAAAAGCAATATGCTTAGTACTATCTAGTTGAAGCAATGTAACTTTAAATCCCTTCAATAGAGTATGACACTTATTTTCTCCTATTATACACTCCCTTAATCCTTTGTCTACCATATTCTGCTATGGCAACCAAAATTTTATCCCCTAAATATCACTCATTCACGAAATTTGTAACCCCCCGATCTGATTTCTTCAACAGAGGAACACTGAAGGAAAGTGTTAGGAAACCTCTAACAAGAACTCTTTAGAACAATAAAGAATACCGAGAACACTAAACAATAGAAACATATATCTATATCACTGAAGAAACTACAAAATATCATAGCCTTTCGAGAGAGCTACTTTCTCCCAAATTCTCCATTGAAAATTGCTATCGAATTTTTCAAACCTTTCTTTCAACCCCACTCCCTCTATTTCTAACTAAAAGCCCTAACAAACTTACTAGTTATTTAGTAGTATGCCCTTACTAATGATAATACTGATAACTTTAATGTTTCCTAACTAGGGGTATAAACTGTCTTCAGATATACTTTCATGATAGAACATAGGCAACAATAAACAGCGTCGGTCTTGTGATGGTGATAAGAATTGTACGTTCAAGAAGAAAATAGAATGGTACAGGAAATTACGAAATTCTCCTGCAAGAATTTGGTTTCTTGGATGCTTATTTGCTTCTCCTCCTTTAACTTTGAAATGGCATTTTGAGCCTGTAAATAAAGTTTATTAATGCACATTACCATTTAGCAGAACTTTCTCAGTTAACAGTAAAAAGAGGTTTTTTGGACAGTTTTTTCACTTCATCATTATGCTCAGAGTTCATAATATTGGAGTAATATTTGTATGGAAGACTGACCTGACAGAGCTTTAACTCGAGCTCACTGAGCTTTAACTTCAACACCTCAAGATGCTTTATCATTTCCGCGTTGTCCTCATTGCTATCTATGAAGTCGGTAGTCAAACTTGCTGGTTCCAGCTCCTCTTCAACGACATCTCTAGGCTCCGTATTATTGTCAGGAATCTGGTCAATATGCAAGACAACCAAAATTTTGTGAATTTGACCAGCAAAAAAAAATGGTTATAGCTCGAACAGAAGAGATATGCATTTAATCACAGATTCAACAAAATATTTAGCTATTGTCATGTACCAAGTTTCTATGATTGCACAGTTTTCATGTTCTAAGCTTCCAAAGTGTTCTCAGAAACACGCTGCCATGATTGCTTTTCTTAGTATCCTAATCAACTCGAGATAAAAGTAAATGTATTTTAAAGCAAACATACAAAAAGGGCATGTGTTGAGAAACTACATGGTTTTTGTTTAAAGGTTCCTGGTCTACAATCTCCTCTGCTGCTTTACATAAATTATTTGGTTCTGTAACTCCAAGAGCCACCTCCTTCTCCTTTGATGCTTCATCAACTGGGGAAAACACTGGAGAAATGGATGGGGTAACAAGGATTACACCCAACTTCTGTTCTTCTATGTACTTCCCACCTTCTTTGGCAAACTGAAATTTAAGAAAAAGAAAATGTGAAATTCCAAAAAAAAAATAGCCAATTATGCATAATAAATACTAGTAGAACCATTTACCAAGCTAGAGGTTATATCCCCATCAGTTGTATCAGCAGGAACTACTGTGCTCTGGATTAAGAACTTGTCTTTGCATAGCATATCAGGTGGGGCCAGCTGTTGTCCTTGCATCCTAACTAAATTAAGAACCATAATATAAAATTTGGAAAGCAAGAAATGTTGTAGGCAAGTGCAGGACATGAAAAGAAAGAGAGAAAGAGGTAATGAAAGAATGAGAGCAATACGATAAGACTGAGAATATCCCATGATTATTGCAAGCGCTTGAGCCAATCATTGTGTAAGGTATCAACCTTACTATATATTGATAAACAGAGGAAAGTTAACCCTTGAGGCTAATATCTCCTTCCCTCCTCTCTTGCAACAGCAAATTCAAGCATAGAAAGACACATTTCCTCACTCTCCCAGGCGTATCATAGCCCACATTTCTTAGTGGACACCTCTTCTGGCCTTTCCTATTATGCATTACATAACTAACTTGTAGAGAGTAATTTCCTCTTACTCCCCTTTCTAGAATATTGTTTCGTGATTGAAGGTCTCACACATTGATGTTAAAATAAATAGATTAAGATAAGACAAGTGCACCAAATAGACTACAACATGAAATGAAAGCATAGAAAAAAATGATGATTAAGCTAATCAAGCAAAGGTGCTAGAAGCAGAAGAATGTAGCCACAAAGGGGCCTCATTAAACCTATTTAAGATAAGAGATCACTCATGACTACAACTTATCAGCATCTAGAAATAAAAATACCACCCGTACATCCTCTCTTCCCCTCCTGAAACAAACAATAGAGAAAATATAAAGGCTTAACTAGTCAAAGTAAATACCCGTGAATTCACGAGTTGAGTTTGGCTCGATGATTCCAACCTTTGGTCGGACAAAGTACTTCTTTGGGGATGTGATCTTAACCTGAAAAAAAAAAAAAAAAAAGCTTTGTCCATTACCTTGCATGCAACAAACATGCATCTCTACATATTTTTGAGCAGTACAAGAGAGAGAAAAAATGAGACAAGGACAGAGAGGAAAATTGGTAACCCATACCTTAAAAGCAACATGGTCCACTGTCTTATTTGTTAGCTGAATTGAGCACAAGCTATCTTTATTTAGTTCAACTGGCGGCCATACAAGAAAACTATGAACAATATTAGTTCTAATTTGGAAAAGGGAGTGAATGATGAATTGAAGTGGAAAACAAATCCAAAGTAAACAATCTCCTAAGAGCAAATGAGAAAATACATTCAGAAAAGCATATACGACCCTTCATTTGAGGTACCTTAGCAAATTAAATCCCTAGCAGACAACATATAAAGTAGTATCATACATCAAACCTTCAGCTCGGGATAACTTTTAAGTTCTAAGAAACACTCTTTTAATAAGCACTTCCAGAAAAAGCACAAAAGTTGAGTTTAATATCGATTTTAGAAGAGTATAAAGTACTTTTAACTAATTAAAAATCCTTCTAGCGACTGATCAAGTCAAAAGTGCTTTTAAAATTAGTTTGTTTACTTCAAAAGTAAGCACTTAATTAGTGTTTGTTTATCAAAAGTGCTTATAAAAATGTGTTTCACCTAAAAGCATTAGGTCCAAAACACATTTCAAACCTAAATCAAAGCGCTCCACCAAATACTACCATTTAAGTATTTTTCAAAATTATAAAAACCATGTTGTCCTATCTATAGAACCAAATTACCAACAAAAATTTGAAAAATGTTTTTAGTTATTCAAAGGCCTTTTTTTACAGTTTATATGTCATCAATTAGCATACAAAGTACAAATGAAAGAATTAAAACATAAAGTTAAAAAACTAAAAAGTACTAAAACAAAACCCAAACAAGAAAATCAATTTGCTTTTGCCACAAAAGATCAAACGGTTCATAGGAAGAAACGAGATCAGCAACTAATTTCCAAATGTTTCCACAGATAATCAATAAACAACTCATTGAAAACAAAAAAAACAAAAGTCTAAAAGAGAGAAGATAATTCGTTCTATTGACTTACAAATGAACTTCAATTCCCGAGGATGAATTTCCAAAAGCCTCGTCTCCATACTTCACTTAAATTGAAAACTAATTCACTCAGCTATTTTATCAAACAGTTGCCCTGCACAATCGAATAACAGAAAAGAACAAGAAAGATTGAAGCAGAGACTTTTGGGGATTAGTGTATAAAAGAAAAGACACAAATCAAGCATAATCATAGAAACCCAGATTAAACAAAATAACAGAAGACATGAATCCATATACAAACAAAGAAAAACCCAATTAAATTATTCAAACCCATCCCAACGACTTTTACAATAAACAATCACTAATATAATAATCGAAATACAGCTCTATAAAGCTTAATGTATAAAATAAAAAATATAAACAAACTCACAAATTACAATCAACAAGAAATTTCTCACAATGTTTATTTCAGTATTCTGATAACGATCACACAATGAATTGGCCCAAAAGTTGAAGAAAAGAAGAAAGTTGGGGATTAGTAGATGAATTGGATCAGCATTTCAAAACCCATATGAAGAAAACAAAGTACAGTGGACATAGCACAAAGTTATGGGAATATTCTGATTAACAAAAGAAAAAGAAAAAGCAGAGAACGGAGTTTCATCATAGAACTCCCAAGGCGTAAAGGATTGGAATTGAGAATCAGAAACGAATACAGAAAAGTAGGGAAGGAATTAAAGTGATTCGTAAAAAGTTTCTCTTTTTCCATTGTTGAATTTGATTGTGCATGTCAAGATGTAAATAGAAATGAAGAATTAGTTACTCATGTCAAAGAGTTTATGTTAGAAAACAAGTGGGGTGGGAAAATGAAACATTTTACTTTGAAATTGATAGTAACAAGTACGAAATTGATACCCTAAACCATATTTGTTCAACTTCAATCACCCGTCGACTAAGGAAGAGGTTGATTTGTCGATAAAATTATCAAGTGAAACCTTGAAAGCAAAGTTGGAATGACTAAAAGATCTTGGGGTCAAACAATAATTTAGTGTTATGAGAGACCATTGTCGCTTTCATTTTGAACAAAAGTTGCTATCCCTATTGAAATCAAGCTCTCGTCACGACTTAGGTTGAACGACTCAATCCCAACATGAATGTTTACTCCCTTGGGATTAACTTTGACCTTGAAGAATCATAAATCAATTGGGAAATAGAATTTAGCAAATAACAAATAATGTAAAGAAGAAGAAGAGATTGACACGTGATTATTGGTTCAATCGAATCTACTATGTGAATCATAGATAATTTTTTTATTTTAGCATGCAACTTGCAAAACCAAAATTACCCACGAAGAACATGAACTCCCAATATTAGTCTATCTTTTTTCACACCACGACTCTTTGTGAAATAGAGCTTATACGTCACTCTCACCCAAGAATAGAATTAGTCAAGTGAAGGTAATGATGCTAAAATGACTAACCATGATTAAGTTAACTCAAACAAACTTTACTCTAGTCTATGAGAATATGCTACTAACACTCTAGCTCGAACTATCTCATGGTTCACTCAAATTAGCCAACCCCTAGCTTCAAGAGATTGCATAGGTACTTAAACCTACCTGAAGAGGAATCCATTGTCATCAAGTATGTCGAGTTGTATGAAGTATCAATTTTCAGCAAACTAATATTTTCATCTTGAATTCCATTACACACCTAATAAAATCGAACATCAATATGATTTGATTGATCATGAAAGGTAAGGTTCTATGACAATGTTAAAACACGCTAACAGTCACAATATATTTTGACCAAGGATTAAAATATCGATATTAAAATTTTAATTTTATTAATATATCAACTAATAGATAAAAACATCGACGGATATTTTTGTAAGTCACAAAATTTATAACCTATATTTAGATTAATAAAATGACTATAGACATTTTTTTACGAATTTAAATTCATGAAAACTTAAAAATATGGATTTTATGGAAAATTTAATATTATGGTGCTAAATTGCTAATCATCCATTCGTACGACATGTCGTCATTTAGAAGTTGAATCTAGATTCAGGGCGGAATCAAGGCAGTGACTCGATCGATCTTCTCTCATCCTCCACCTTGTTCTTGATTTCCTTCCCAATTCCATCGAAGTGAGCTTCTTCAGTTTTCAACAATTCCACTTTGATCGAAGCTAAACACATGGGGAGAGAGGTAGCAGAGAGTTGCGTTGACAGTCTATTGACGGAAATGGTTTCCACTTATTGCCATCGATTCTACGCCAATAAGCCGGAGCTAGCTGCCCGTCGCATCGAAGCAATTGGTTATCAGGTTGGCCATCAGCTCTCCGAACGGTATTCCTCCAACCCCACTTTCTACCCTTTTGTTTTTGGTTGCTTAGATTTTGATTTCCATTGTTGGCTAATGGATCTCTGATTCAGTTTCCTAGTTCTTTTGTACGTTTTCTGTTTTATTGAATGTATATGTTGGGAGATTTATATTTGAGCTTGTGAAGAACAATAGTTGGGACTAGAATTGCGGGTTAGAAGTGTTCCCCCAACACCCCACCACATAGGAAAAGGAATTTTGTGTGTTTGAAAACATCTAGCATTCTATAATGAAAGCGGGAGGACAAAAAGTTGAATTTTTCAGGATAATAAAATCATATATTGACATGGACTAGTTTTTCTGGGATATGACAGATACTCAATAACCAGAACAGTATACATGACAATGGCTAGGCTCTAGAGTTGCTTCTGATCATTGTTTGGTGTGCTTCAACTTGGCCATTTTGAAATGGGTTCTAACCTCCCTTCAGATTTGAGAATATGTGCATGTTTCGTCCCTCTTTTAGAGCCTAGCCTGTTTACCCTCCTAGTGTGCGGCGGAGGTAGAGGTCTTAGGAAGATGGGAAGGTTATTGTTTTCGGGTAAGCTTCACACTTTGAGAGAGTCCCTTAATTCGGAATCGTGAAGACTTGAAGATCAAGAAACTAGATTAACTAAATTGTAATACCATGATGGGTTGATTGGAAGAGGTGCTTTGAACAGAGAGAGGGAAGGTTATCCCTGAAAGTTGAGTTTGAAGAGGTGATTAATTGTGAAACTATCTGCTGTAGGAAAAGGGCTAAATTCGCATAGGCTAAGTAGGGCAATAACAACACTGCTTACCTCCATAGGGTTGCCAACAGAGAAAGTAGTTGTTTTCATATTTTTTTCTTTTTTAAAAAAAACAAAAACAAAAAACAACTACTAGTCTGCAAAGATGGGAAACTATACGATAAGGAGACTGAAGAGGAAAGTCTCTCTTTTTCTCCTCTCTTCATGGTTTGACTATGGATTATCTCCACCAAGCCTTTCCTTGAGGGGCTTGACTGGTCTTCCATCTCAAATGAACCCCGGCCTGATGGTTTCACTATGGCGTTTTTCTAGATAACTGGGGCTTATGGGCGAGGTTGATCTTTGGAAAGTGTCTTTTGAGTTCTATGAGTGAGGAGTGGTGGATAAGTCAATGAACAAAACTTTTGTCTCGCTGTTTCCTAAGAAGGAAGAAATGTGAAGGATTTAGAGTTTAGACCCAAGTAATGTGAAGGATCTAGGTGTTTAGACCCATGAACTTACTCACTTGGGTATATAAAATTCTAGCCAAGGTCTTGGTGAATGGACTCAGGAAAGTCCTCTCCTGGACTCGACTATCTCTGATTTGCAAATGGCCTTCATTCCTTGAAGGAACATCTTGGATCAGGCTCTTATAGCTAATGAGGCTATTGAGGATTATCATAACCGTAAGCCCTTATATTCAAGATTGTTTCTAGAGAGTGAAGAAAGGGGTTCTTGAGGGTTTTCGAGTGGAGAGGTTAATTTACCTTTGTCTTATCTTCTATTTGCCGATGACTCAATATTCTTTTGTTGTGGAAAAGAGGAGTCTTCTGTCAATTTTAATTGAATCTTTTAGTTCTTTGAGACTATCTTAAGTTTAAAGATTAACAAAGACAGATGTTGATTTATTGGTATCCAAGGACCCCTCCAAGCTGGAGAGATGGGCTTCTGGGGTGGGTTGTGAGGTGTGGTTTTTCCCTTCATCGTACTTGGGTCTACCTCTTGGTCATAGCCTTAGGAGTGGGCTCTTCTAGGATTTAGAAACATTTATCCTCTAGGGGAAAATGTTCTGCAAGGGAGGGAGAGTTACCATGATCCAATTCATCCTTAGTGGGATCCTTGTCTGCTTATTGTCTTTTTTTAGGATCACTGTGAAGGTTTGCAATACCTGGGAATGACTTATGCTAACTTTTTATGGGGATGGTTGGTTGAAGGGAAGGATTCTCGCTTGGTTAATTGTGAAGTTGTGACTAATCTGCTGGCTTGGTTGTGACGCTTTCCTCTTAAGTCTTAACAGTTTGTGGCATAGCGTTATTATGAGCAAATAGAGTTACTATCCTTTGATTTGGCTCACGCAAGGGACGATGGAAGGTGCTGCTAGAAATCCTTGGAAGGTTGTTTTAGACCGCTTCCCTTTATTTTCTCAGTTTATTCATTGGATTGTGGGTGAGGGGATGAGTGCTTACTTTTGGGAAGACGTTTGATCTTGTAACCCTCTTATTGCACTGTGTTCCCTTTTCTTTATCATTCATCCAATGAAGTTCTTTGTGGCTTTCATTCTCCGTCTTTAGAAACTTTTCCTTCATTTCCCTTGGCGACTGTCAACTTTGGAGTCCCAATCCTTAGGATGGGTTATCATGTAGATTGTTCTTTCAGTGTCAGTTGATCCTTCTTCTCAAAATTCTCTCATCTTCTCCCTATATTGGAAGGGTAAATTTTCAAAGGTTAAATTTTTGTGTGGCAGGTTCTCGTTGGCAGAGTGGTGGATACTCCGGATCATGTTCAAGGGCTTTTGCCCATGTTGATTGACCCAAGTTCTTGTTTAGGTCTATTTTAAAGGTTAGGAGCTCCATCGGAGGTTGAAGCGAGAAGTGGAATTTTTGTCTACTGATGTATTGGAGGAAACCTAACTAGGCGTGGATAAAATTCCCTCGGTCTTAAGCCTTTTATGGATCTACCTCTATCACGGAACTAGTACCACACTATTGCATTGTTGTTAACTAGATATGTCTTCGATAAATGTAGACTCCTATTGTTCAAAAGGATGAAATTGATTGGTTTTTTCAAGTAATGTTGTTGACCGGGGTCTGGGATTGTTCAATTGGGCTAGATTGTTTTCAAGCCTATTTTATTGATTCAGAGAATACTTACGTTTATTGTTGGTTATAAAGCTTTAAATTGAGTATGATTCCAAACAAATATCTCATTTTAGTTGTAGATGAGTTGCTAGATGAACTGTATGCTGGCAATATCTTTTCCAAAACCAATTTGAAGGTTACGCCCGATTAAGCTCTTACTAGAGGATATCCATAGTAATGCCGTAAATGTTGAGTTAATATTTCCTTAACTTTGCAATCTGTAATGAATAATGTCCTTTGGCCCTTCTTACAGGTTGTCTTGTTCTGGTTTTTAGTGTCAATTTGAAGGATCATTTGAGTTTCTTCGAGTAGTTCTTCAGTGCTTCGGGACCATCAGTTAGTTACTAAAAAGTGTCAGCTTGCATTATCCCACATCTTGTAGTTGGCCATGTAGTGTTAGCTTAACCAATGAAGTTGCTTCTGATCCTTTATACAATTGCTGCAAAGGATCAATGGCATGTACCCGAAAAATTTGGAGTTATGCAGGTTCTAGGCCAGCATGATACTATCCAACTTTTTGCCGATTGTGAAATTGGGGGTGGCCACAGGATAATGTTAATGCAAGAATCTTGCCCGACAAGAGGTATATTAGATGGGAAGATGAAAGGAGGGCGTGCTTTGGTAGGAAAGTAGAAACTGGGAGAGCAGGAACTCTCTGATCTTTCCCAGAGACGTTTGTTTCCCTGTTTAGCTAGTACAACATTCTGCTGAGAGTCTCAATACATTATGGCTTAGCTTCCATTTCCGTTTTACCGTTTTATGGCTTCTTATTCATGGTACTTGATGACTAAATACTGCAACTTAACTGTTAAGCTTTGTTTTCACTAGGTATACGATGGAGCGGCCTCGGTTCACTGATCATCTTGAAGCAATCAAATTTATCTGCAAGGACTTCTGGTCTGAACTCTTCAAAAAGCAAATAGACAACTTGAAAACAAATCATAGAGTAAGATCAGAAGCCAAACTTATAAGCAGCCGTTCTTTTTCTTGTGTACTGTACTTGATCCTACATGAACTTGGCCTAAATATGGAAACTTGTTTCGATTCCCAGGGCACCTTTGTCTTGCAAGATAATCGATTCCGCTGGCTTACTCGCATGTCGGTGGATCCTCAAAGTGAATCACAAGATAATTCTGCAGATGGTGAAAACAAGGTAGCTCCAGCAACAAGCATGCATCTATATTTCCCATGCGGAATCATAAGAGGTGCTCTTTCAAATTTGGGAATTCCTTGTGCGGTTTCTGCTGATATTTCAAATCTTCCAGCCTGTAAGTAATCAAACTTCAATCATAATCTCCACTTTGCTTCTAGGTTCTAGAACTGAGAAAATGACCTGTTGAAATCACTTTGTTTTATGAAATAGGTTCATTTGTTGTTCGTATAAAGGCCTGATGAGAAGTGTATCAAAAAGTAGAGATTTTATCTTGGGGATATGAAGACATGGTAGATCCTTAACACCACCCTCCAGTTGCAATCCTTTTTGTTTTGTTTCCTTTTTTTGCTTTCTCTATTTCTCTATCTTCTCCTAGCTCATGAAACTCTTAGCACAAAAATCTGTTGGACAAACGCCTGTGTATGTATGAAAATAGCGATTACTTTTTAGAATTTCATGATTGTAGAGATACATTGAGGTTTATTTTATAATAGACCAGTTGGGAGGATTGGTTCATATGCTATGAATTTATAATGATAGCCTATCTAGAATGTTAATGTTCTATGGGTTTCAAGATACTTAAAATATTGTAGAGTTGATCATTCATGAGATTATTGTCGAGATGTGTAAGCCTATCTAAACAGTTATAGATACGAAAAAATTATATTATTTGTTATCGTGAGTAATATACACGAGATACAACCATTTTTAGGCTTCTCACTCATCTTTGTCATCAGCCATCTTCCAATACACCTAAGTATTTTCCTTTTATTATTGTCCATTCTCATATATTGTACATAGTATATTTGCAAATGTTGAAATGAATGTGGAAGCTGTCCACAATGTGATTGCTGCTTAATAACCATCGAAGGTGATGAGTCTGTTTTTCTAGCATCTATTTCCGTGTGCTTAACCTTTTTATGAACCATTCAATTATACATATATTTACATCAATTTTCAACACTATTGAAATCTCAACTTAAAAGTTTTACATATTTTACAATTTTGGTAAATGAAATACTAATGTTTTTTCATAAGATCAACAAACTTATAACACACTAATATTTGTCTAAAATGAGTAGGGTATTAACAAGTTTAGGGACTTTTTGGCTCACCAACTTCTTATGGTTGTCTAAATAACTCGACTTCAATAATGAACACTATTGAATTCAATAACTCGATCTTTCCATTTTTTTTATATTTTTTTACATTTATCAAAAAACTCATTCTTCCCCCGCAAAATTGCAATCACGAAAACAAAATTGTTGATTTGTTTTAAGATTAAGATTAATTAAATACATTGTTCAAGAAGTTCAATGAGTCTACTACAAGGAGCCAACTGATAATTCAACAAAACAGATTAAAAGTGAAATTACTTAACCAACCATGGTGCGTTTTCGGCCTCTCTGACGCACTGTACACAAATCAAAGAAGTAACGTAATGAATCATATGGAACGAAATTGATATATAAGTAGAAACAAAATAAATGAAAAGGACAGAGTCACCACCTTGAGCTAATTTGTTCGAGGTCGATGACCATTGCTTCGAAGTCTTCCGGTACGAAGCAAGAATTAAATCCATCTATGAAAATGTAGAACAATTCAAAGCATATTCAATTTCAGTTTCAACTTGCCGATAAATAGTCGTAAGATTCGAAGGCCAAAACATATACAGGAGTCATTTGGAGCAAGAGTTGAACATTATAGTCGGTAGTTATTTTAGGTTGTAGGTTATATTAGTTTGTGTTGAGATGCAAACTATTTGGATTTGTATAGAAAATAGTAAACATTGCAACAAAGATAAAAGGGAGAGAGAGGATGGTTAGGAAAAAGTAAACACTGTAACAAAGAGGGCTTTCAAATGGCATTACAGTTGTTAATTGTACATTTATAATAGTTGGAAACACCAACAATTATAATTGGAAGCTCAAACATTGCTCACTCCACCCAATTGAAGTTGGGGGCACAAACGGCTCAAAAATGTCCAATTTGAGGCGACAACAATAAGCAGTTACCGCATTGCAATGCTTCTTCCTAACTAAATGCATTCCCTCCTCATCGACCCTCATTCCCCGAATGACTATGGTAAACATTTGCAAAGACCTCATAAGCCATGATCTAAGAGTGAAAGTTTATACGTTAGTGTTTTTTCCCATGTCTTTTTAACAAGAAACCAGGCTTTCATTAGGAAAAACAAGAAAGCCAACAAGAGGGTCTACAAAATAACAACCCAAAGGAGATCTAAATCTAACTCAAAAAAGGACTCCCATCCAAAACAAGCAAGGCCAAGCCTAACAAGTAATTACAAAAGCCAAAAGTGAGGTTTCAAACCTAGAAAGGGACTAGACCTCCTCTCAAGCCCTTTCCAATTCACCCATCCCCGAAGATTTTATTACTTCTCTCAAGCCAGATATACCCCCATAACACAAAAAAAATAACCAGCACTCTATAGGATACTGCCCCCATAACACAAAATTCTTTTACCACAAACCAAGACCAAGGGAAACCAACTTACCAAATTCCCACATGAAGAATGCATTGATAGCAGCGCTCGTTCCAACACATATATATCAACTGCTTTGTCTTCTGGAATAGTTGAAGTGAAGCTCAGACCAAAATCAATAAGAACCTGAGAAAAGACAGTTGCCCTTATGAAGGAGATTAATCAAAACTCCTCTCTTTGAACATTTATAATAACTAAATATGCAACTCACGAGTTCATTGGTACCACTCCTGATCAACATGTTTGATGTGGTCAGGTCACCATGAATTAAACCACCATCATGCAACTTCCCAATTGCAACACCAATCTGCATTGCAATGTCACTCAACTGTTTTGAATCGCCACCATTTGACCCAATTTCAAGCAATATATCTTTTACAGGAGAACCTTCCACATACTCAAATGTCAGGGTATATAATATCGGGTCAACAGCATACAGCACTGGTGTAGCTACTCCGAGTCGCCTAGCTTTTGTCATGCACCTTGCTTCCTAACACAAAGTTTCAGTCAATATATATGCAAGAAAATTTTTTAGCTAGTTATTTCTTAAAAACTAAAGAGTGTTTCATCAGAAGAAAACAAACTGCATTCAATCGCTTTAGTGTAAGCTTGGAATCCAGTAATGGATGTCTATATTTCTTTGAGAACCGTTCCTTTATAATTGATCGCCTTCCAACGAAAGTAGACTCAAACACCCTCTGCAAGGTTAGAACAAAGAAGAAAAAAAAATAGGTCACAAAAATACTATCAAAAGACTTGCTACTAAAATTCTTGGAATGAGTTTGGTATATATGACTTTTGAAAAACAAAATAACTTTGTAAATTCTTCACCATATTTGGTTAGTGAAAAGTAATTTAGGAAGTGCCAAGACGCTTAATTTGTGCTTATCTCAAAAGTATTTAAAGAGAATACGCACTAATCTCTTTCAAAAATCATCTCATACTCATTGGTGAACATCTAACCAATATATTCCATTATCCATAGTCATCCCTATTCCTAAGAACACCCCAGATCAAAGAAGAACAAGAGATTTTGACTCACAGCTTCAGCTCCTTGCTTAACTAAAATGAGCGTGCCATCGTTACTATCCGTCTTTATCTCCATAACTACAGTACACAGCAGCAGAAACTGTTCAATAAATAAAAAATAATCACAACACAATTCATGTAAGAAACTTCCAAATTATAAATTCCATAACAAAACCAATGTATAAATACAACAACAGCCATATACACCAAACCATATTCTAAACTTAAATTAATCTCAAGTATCAACGTGTAAATACACTGATAATTTCAACAGAGCAGCGAACAAAATGAAATACCCAGCAGCTTATACAAACTAAACTTGAATAAAGGAATAGCAAAGAACAATAAAACTGCCATATACAAAGATTAGTGAAGAAACCCATAAACAAAATTATGCTTTACGAACAAAAACTCACTCCAAATTTGGAGATAAAAATTGGGTCACCTCCAATTGATGAATTACAACTATATTGGCCTTCAGATTTGGCGGAAAAAATCGCCTCGAGAACTTAGAATCGATATGAAACTAAACTGAAAAAAGAAGTTGTTCGAAAGAAATTGAAGAGTTGAGCGTGATGCGGAAAGAAATTACAAGTTGAGATGACAAAATGAAGTGAAACGCGAAGGCGCGGGCGGGTACTTGCCGGTTTAAAGATGAGATTTTTGCTTCCAAATCTAGGTATAAGTTTTGAAAGAGAGTCTCGTAATTAGGCACAAATTCTAAAATTCTATTTTAATTAAGGGAGAACTATATAGATATAATTTAATTTATTTACCTAAATGATCTAATTCAACTTAAATGAAATTTATCTAAATTAAAGGAGTGAGCATGATACACCGAAAAATCGAATTGATTGATCAAAACTAACTAAAACAAATGCGGTCTGTCAAAGATTATAAAGGTTTGAACGATGTTGGTATGTGAAAAATTCAAACGGACAACATTTTAAAAAATTGCAAAGGCTTAAACCGACTAATCGGCCGACGAACAGCCTGTTTGTACTTCTTCATGATTTGTTGTGAATTTCTTAAAGGGCAAAAGTTTGATTTACCACTCTACGATTGTTGTACTAAAAAAGCTGAAATCAAATTTGTACATTAAAAGTTTGATCCCGATTCCTACATATTATTTTTTAAAAAATCTTCACGAATAAAAATCTATACATATAAAATTCATGACATTTTGTATGTGAATGACTAATTTTTTAGAAGTTACTTGAGATTGAAATGTTTATACAACAAATTTTAGAATTATAAATATTTGTAATTTAAAAGGACAAAACAAATAATGGACTTGACTATTTAATACAATTCTTTTCAAAAGTTTCAATAATACTATTAAGCTCTTTTTATAAAATAAAGTAAACTATTACGACTAGTTCTAGATGAAAACTGTACATAAAAGGTTGTGGAGGAAAAAATTTATATTCTCGTCTTCTCATTATAGTTTGTCCTTAATCACAACTTCTCAAGTCAAGGTGGTTATATGTGGAGTGGCGTATTTTTTATGCACGGGTGTGTTCAAACCCATAAATATAAAACACTGCGATCTAACAGCTGAGGAATATTTGAACAATAACATTCTTTCTAGTGGTAGAGGAATATTTGATTAGAAAATGTTCATGTTGAGACATGTTAATAACTATATCTTATGTAAATAGTTTGTATAAGATCAAACTGCAAAATAATTAATCTTTCTTTATAAACATGTTAATTGATGTCATTAATATTTCATGGGATGATCATGTGTGATTCAATCTTAATTCTAAGTGAATTATGAACTTCTGTCTGTGAGGTATCGTCCTCTGATTTGCATGGGTGAGGGCAGCCCGAGTTGTTGACTCAATAAGCCTACCATGTTGGGGACTTGGCTGAATGAGAAACTGGAAACAAAACTCCACAAGACGGAGTTTACTATTCCTGCAAATGGTAGGTATTATGTTGTACTTCTCTTAAGTGTTGATTCTAGACTTGAACAATGAGTCCACCCATTTACCGGGAAAGGGACTTAGTTTATGGTTGAACCATAAACAAATTGTTCATAATAAAAATCAAATGGTACTTAAGGAAAAGAGGTAGTTACATGGATAAAACGAACATTTAACTTGGTTGGAAACCTAATTCTAACGGGAACATGAATATTAATTAATTGGAAACCTAACTGATCTAATATGTGTTATCCTAACCACGAGACCAAAACGCATGACAACGAAAATTGTAGCAAGCAATAGGCATTCAAATACAAGCATCTATAGTGTGTTGTATATATCAAGTATACTTTGTTTTCTATCATAAACTTCTTGACAAATCTTACATTCGTTTTTTAGGACAACGCTTTTCAAATTTATTGAGGAATTTTCTTTTACTGAGTTTTGGAAAGAAGACTATTTTAGAAAGTTCATAACCACGAGAAACTTCCATTACACTATATATACACATTGAAGGGTAAGAAGGGCTAAAAAAGTAAATTAGACTAAACTTTTGTTTAAAACAATAGTTTATTATTTTAAATTATTATTTATGATACATGTGCAATCAGACCTATTTATTTAAGCTATACGTGTAGAAAGGTCGAAAAAAAGTCAAAAGATTGAGCTTGGGCCTTAGCTATATGTGTTCATATATAACAGACTGGTACGATGGGCTAAACAAAATAGAAGTTTAAATCATATTCTGGTCCCTAATCTTTGTATTTTATTATATTTTGGTCGCTACAATTTTATAAACGTCTATTTTAGTCCTTAAACTTTTAAAAATAACATATTTTGGTCATTGTCGTTTGGATTTCATTAACTCGAATGACAATGTGACTTCTATATGTAGATGATTAGGGTGTCAAATAAGATAACCACTCTTAAAAATCTAAAGTTTTAATTTCTAATTAGATGTCAGCTGGTAAATTGATTTCTTATTGGAACATTAAAAAATTCACGATGCCTTTAAGATTTTGATCGTCGCCATTTTACAACATTGACATTAGACATGGATTTTGTCGCCATGAATGTTAACATCAGTATGTCTGTTCTATTTTATTTTTTTATTCTACTTTATGTTCTTCGAATTTGCTTCAAGATTCCAATTTGAAAAATAAATATAAAAATATAAAAGGGTGGGAGAGTCGAGGAGTGGATGCGAGAGATTTGAGTTTTTTAGAAAAAAAAATTAGTTTCTATGTTTATTTGATAAATGTGTTGATTATGTTTCTATGATGGCATAAAATATTTATAGAATAAATTAACAAAGTAATATGATGAATCTAGACCTTAATCATGCAAATATAGAAGTCACATCATCATTTTGTTAAAGAATTAATGAAATCCTTATGACAGGACCAAAGTAAGCTTTTGTTTTTAAAGTTCGAGGACTAAATCTGACGTTTTAAAAAGTTTAGGAATCAAAATAGAATAATATACAAAGTTCAAGAACCAAAATATGATTTTAACCAAACGTAAATTAAACCATAATTTTGTTTAAAACAACATTTCATAAAACAAATATGATCATTTGGACAATTGTATAATTTAATCTATTTACTTAGTCAAATAGAAAATATATAATTGGTAATTATAATGAATAATTAAGTGTCTAACAACATTTTAAAAGAATTGCAAATATAACAAGATTTATCAGCGATGTACTTCTATCACTAATAGACTATTATGGTCTATCAAGGATTAGGATTTAGGGCTTATCATTGACATTTGTCTAATACCTTGAATCTAATTACTCTATTTGCAATCGTCACATTATTTCGATAACATTTGTAGAAAGTCCGATCTATTTAGGTTATACGTGTAGAAAACCCGAAAAGAAAAACTAGAAATTGGGCTTGGGCCTAAAGAATGAGAGTATAAAATGGAGGAAAAGAAGGAAACATTTTTGAGGTTGAAGAGACACGAGGAAGGAAGAGAGTCAGAGACACACAAAACGGACAAGCACAGAGGAAGAAGCCGAATTCCATAGAGAAAAACTTGAAGAAGAGTGGGAGAGAGACGATTATTTAAGTTCCCTCTAGAAATTTTCACTTTTTCCCGCCGCACTTTCCCTCCCTCTCTTTCTCTCTCTCCCTCTCTCTCTCTTCATGCCCTTTGACATCCCTTTTCCATTTTCATACTCCCGGTATGTTCTTCCCATCTTTCCTTTCCACTTCGTTTCAATTCTAGGGTTTTACCTCTCATTTCCATGTAAACCCCTTTTCATCTTTCTTTCATTTGTTTCTGTTATCTATCTTCATTCGCAGTTTCTGTTTTCTGGGTTTTTGTTTAATATCTCTGTTGTTTGTTGTGGTGTTCTCACTTGGGGTTTTGTTTTTACTGCTGAATTTTGTAGTTGTTGAATGTTGTTTGTTGCATGTTTTGCTTGTTCTCTGATCGTGTATTGGTTTAGTTGCTATGGTTTTGGATGACCATCATATGACTGGCACACACATTGGCAGATCAGTTGGGGATTGGTATTTAAAAATTTTACGATGTTGGGGCTGTTTAATTGTGCATTTTTTTTTAAAAAAATCTGAGTAGAAAGCTAGCAAGTACGTTAATAGTCTGATGGTTATTATTTTAGAAAATTGATCTAGAAGATAGAGAGTTCCTTCATCGTAAAGGAAGATGTTATTTTCTAAGCTAGCAAATGGTGTGTCTACTAAAAGGGAAAAGATCAGTTTATACCTTCTAAACTCTGTGGGTTGAATCAATTAAAACCCTACAGTTTTAAAAGTGAATCAATCGGTTTATTCTTTAATAGGATTTCGTTTTAAAATCGTCAATGCACATTTTGTGTATAAGAGTTTTTTTAGTGTAGGGATTTTGTTGTAATCAAATTGACGGTAGTTGTTTTCATTAATATGAGTTGGTTTCACGTCTTCTCTTCTTCCTCTATTTTTCTCGTACTTCTTTAGAAAGAGTGGCACGATAATTTTTTTGAGTCATTTTGGTACGATTTTGAGAGTTGGATTGGCGAGAGTTTAAGGAACATTTTTCTCTATTGTATTCACTATTTTCAGAATGTAAAATGTATTGTCGAAACACCTTCAACTATGTGCAACTTGCTTTAGACGAAACTAGGGGTTTGAATTTAAATTAAATAGAGAAAAAAGGACATCTTAAACAAAGAATAACTGGTTTGGTTTGTTTCCTTCCACCATTCTATTTGGTGTGTGTATTTGAGAATGAAAATAAGGCTAATGGTGAGAATAATGAGAGTGAAGTGCTATTTAACGATGGTAGTTTCAAACTTTGAGTTCCTTTGGTAGTTTGATTACTTTTGTTGAGTTACATATGTGTGTGCGTCTACACCTTGTACATTCTTTTCATTTTTCTCAATCAGAACTTGGATACTCATCATACAATAAGGTATATAAAATAATTTGGTGCAGTTGTTGAAAGTGGTATTTTCAAAACCCAGGGCATGCTGAAGTACAATAGCCCTCTGGGGCTTAAGTACGAAGGTGCAAAAATCGTAAGGGCGTCCTCTTGTTTGAATGTAGAATGAAAGAATGTAGATAATTCTTTTTAATATGAAATAAATACAGTATTATCAATTATGTTTAATGAAATGTTATATGTATAAGAGTTTCCTTGAAGAAGACAAGTGAGGGTTTTTTTTTTCTTTAAAGAAAATTTGTTGATTTCTTAGGGAATAAACGCTTAAGCCTTGAATTTATCCTTTATTTCTCTTGCACACTTTCCCTCACTCACTTAAGTACTCACTTCTTTTTTCTTTGGTTCGTTGTCCTCAGAGGGCTGTTATTCCTTCTTTAAAGTTTTTTATCTTATTTTACGGATTCACTATTTTCTTATTCTTAGTTATAGCCAGAACGTCCTCACTTCATTCTCTTTAATTCTTAATCTGGTAACGTTTTGTGTACTAGTTATTTTTACTTATTTATCTTTATGAATAACCAAACTTCCATTGGGAAAAAAAAAGAATTAATACAAGGGCATACAAAAGAGAGCTTACAAAAGAAAGAGTCCGTCAAAATGAGACAAACTAAGAGCCTCCAATCAGCAGATGAAGTGGATAATGCTTATGATTGTTTGGGGTTTCAAATTTCATTTTTTGCGTGTATTTCTATTTTCTCCTTCTTACTCTTTTATTTTCCGTTCACCTGCTAGTTCTGATTTTCCTTTTTTTTTTCTTTTCTTGATATTAGCAGTTGAATTGTACTTGCAGGCATTAATTTCAAGTATAGGATTCTTTGCACTCTGGATGTTGTAGCTCCAATCCATTAAGATGCGACTTCCATGCTCCATTTGGTTATCTAACTGACTTGCTTCAAGTTATTTCAGTCTGTTCAATTGTTATGTTGGTAAGATTCTCCTTGTTCATAGCTTGATTTTATGTCTGCATTTCAAATCATGAAGATAGATATACACCGTGTTTTTAGAAAGGCTCGAAGAATTTTACTATTAAGTGTACTTGCTTACATTAATGCAGATTGAAACTATAGACTTTTGGTGCTGATGGGCAGTGAGCAGCATGAGTATAAAAATCCATTCTTCCAGCATCTTCTGTGTTTGACCTTTTAAGTGGTTAATGCTTGAACGTGGTAGTAATGGAGTGCAACAAAGAAGAGGCCATCAAGGCTATGAATATTGCTGAAAAGAAGCTGGAAATCAGTGATTTTATTGGGGCAAGGAAGATGGCTCAGACAGCACATAGACTCTTTCCTACGCTTGACAATATTACTCAATTGCTAACGGTATGTGATATTCACTGTTCAGCACAGAATAGAATATATGGAACTGAAAATGATTGGTATGGGATTCTTCAAATTGAACAATCCGCAGACGAAACAATTATTAAAAAGCAATACAGGAAGCTTGCACTGTTACTTCACCCAGATAAGAACAAGTTTGCTGGTGCGGAAGCTGCTTTCAAACTTGTTGGTGAAGCCAACAGACTCCTTTCTGATCAGTCAAAACGCAAGTTATATGACTTAAAGTATGGAGCTGGAAGAAGAAATATTGCACCTGCCAAGCCATCTCATGATCAGCAGAATGGATACACAGTTGTCAACAAGCAAGAGAGAGGAACTGCAAATGGTTACTCAAGTGCTCCTTTCTCACATTACCCTGGAGGGAATTCTTTTAAGCCACCACAACCACCGCCACAGCAGGCTTTTTGGACTTGCTGCCCATTTTGTAACGTGAGGTATCAGTACCTCAAATGTTATCTTAATAAAATGTTGCGCTGCCAGAATTGTGGCAGAGGGTTCATCTCGCATGATTTGAATAACCAAACTATGCCTTCGACATTTCACCAAATGCACGTTCCTCAGAAAAAAGTAGCTCCTGAGTCAGGACCCTCAAAACCTGCTGCAGAAAATAAGCAAGGTTCTGATAAGAAATCCCAGGATAGATCTGCTGGAGTTGATTTGAATGCTAAAGCAGGAAAAAAACAGAAGGCACGGCATGTAGATGTGGAAGATAGACAGGGAAGAAAAGCTAAGCCCAAAGCAAATGCAGAGAAGACTGAGAAAGAAAATGCCAAATCTGATGCAGCTAGAAGCACGGAAAAAGTTGCTACCAAGAGTCAAAATAGGAAGAGACAACGAAAAACTGCAACTGCACATGGTAACAATTCGGAAAATGACGAAGTTGAAGATGACGATGTATCTGGGAAGGATCCTGGCCTGAGTAGAGACAATTGTCAAAGGAGATCTACAAGGAACAAAAACCATATTTCATACATGAAATATTTAAGTGAAGATGACAGTTTACAAAGTCCAAAGAAATCAAGGGGCACTGCATCTACGGACTTGAAAGGGGAGATGAAAGATGCAGCTTCAGGTGTTGAAGCATCTGGCAAGGGCATCAAACAGGAAGTACCTCCTCCCCATCCAGAAGACTTGCCCAACAGAAAACCCAAATGTGAGGAAGAAGTGAGAGAAGGGAAAAACAGTTCAGATAAAAATGATAAAAAATCCAAAACTGAGGTTCTTGATACAGAGAAAAATGACTTCAAAGTAGTACAGGTTGTGCTGTGTGCTGATCCTGAGTTTAGCGATTTTGATAAGGATAAAGGGAAAGATTGTTTTGCGGTCAATCAGGTTTGGGCTATTTATGATACTGTTGATGGCATGCCAAGATTTTATGCCCGCATTAGAAAGGTGTTCTCCCCTGAATTCAAGCTCCAGATTACCTGGTTCGAACCAAATCCTGATGACAAAGATGAAATCAAATGGACTGATGCAGAATTGCCGGTAGCATGTGGCAAGTATACAGTAGGAGGATCTGACCTAACTGTTGATCTACCCATGTTCTCTCATATGGTACATTGCCCCAGGCAGGGGGCATCGAAGAATTCTTACTTTATGTATCCCAGAAAAGGAGAAACTTGGGCTCTTTTCAAGGACTGGGATATTAGATGGGGCTCTGAACCTGAAAAACATGTAGCTTTTGAATATGAGTTTGTTGAGATCTTGTCAGATTATGTCGAAGACGTTGGTATATCAGTAGCTTTCATGGACAAGGTTAAAGGTTTTGTCTGCTTGTTTCATACTACCGAGAAGCATAGACAAAACTCCTTTAAGATTCCACCTAATGAGTTGTACAGATTTTCTCATCAAATTCCTTCGGTTAGAATGACAGGAAAGGAAAGAAAAGGTGTTCCAAAAGGATCATTTGAATTAGACCCTGCTTCTCTTCCCTCTAATATTAATGAACATATTGATTTTAATAATGTCAAGGAGGAGACTAATGATGCTCCTGCTCCTTCTGGAAGAACTGATCCATCTCATGGTTTTAAATCCCCTGAAGAGAAAGTGGAAGTGATTGTTGTTGATAATAATGAGGCTGCAAACATTCAGAAGAGTAACCCAAAGAAGAGTCATCCAAATAGTGAGGCCCCAACTACTGTACGAAAATCTCCAAGAAAGTTAAACTCAACTGAAAATGACGCTCAGGTTAACACAGATAAGTTTGTCCCGGAAGATAATAGAAGTAGAGATGGAAGTCTAAATGGCCTATCAACACACAAGGAAAGCAGTGCAATTCATCAAAATGGAGGAACGAACACTCCGAAGAAACATGGTGAGAGTAGTGGTTTGAGAGGAACAACATACCTTAGAGTTAGAAAATCACCTAGAGATTTGAGCAAGAAAAACGCAGGTTAACATATGGAAGATATGGAGAGCAGGCAATCTGAATCTTGGAAGTTGAAATCAAATTTTGGTTTACAGAGTGGGAAGTATTCATCTCAGCGTAGAATGAGAACAGCCCCAGTTGATTTCTTATCTTTCTTTTTTTACTTTGTTCTAGAAAACTTTGCAGCGCTGTTCCATGCTCTTTTTCAGGAAGCCATCTATCTACAAGTTCGATCAAAGTTTCTAGCTGAAGAAAACTTTTTGCTCAGACCTCTAACATTGGAAGGTAGATGAAAGAGGTGGGTAGGCATCTCCTATTAGATTAATGCTATGAGCAAATGAGAAGCAAGAAGATGAATGAGGCTGTTTGGGAGCTTAATATCTTGGTTCTAATTTGAAGATTGATCTGCAAAAGCAGAAATTGTAAATTTGATTTTCCAACATTTTAGTGTAGGAGTAGACTCATAGAGAGGATTTCATCTGCCCTGTTGGCATTTGGAAAAGGGTTATATGTTGCTGATTCTGGATGAAAATGTTCATGTAGGGAGGAGGAGAGAAGATAGAGAGCCTTTTTTACATGTAACCACTAAATTCACCCGAGTTCTGATCTTCCCATGTTTATCCATGTCTATTTTACTATTGTTTTTGTTTTTGTTTTGTTTTTTTTTTTTGGGTAATGATGTTTTTAAAGTTGCTTTCAGTTTGGACTTTCTTCAGAGTTCAGCATAACTTTCAAAAGATCAGCTATAGTTTACATTCAGCATTTTTACACTGAACAAATTCAGACCATGCTATCGTAGTTTTAGCATTCTCTCAAGTCTTTGACCATGTTCATGCCATTATGGTTTAGGCATCTTATTAGGGTTCTTTGATGTTATTTGATTTGAAAATATTCCTTTAAAGGCAAGGAAAGGAAAAATTTGAGGATCAAATAGAGAGAAAAAAAATGTTGACCCAAACATTGATGTTTCGTGGTGTTGAAGAGTAGGGAAAAAATGTGTTTTTGAAGCCTAGCACTTGTGATAAGCGTTCTGAGTCATGTTTGGTAATGCGCTTCTTTCAACTCTTCGAGGTTGAATTCAGATGCTTCCTAGAATGTAGAATTCCATTGTTCAAAGATGTCTTTTTTTCGTCTTCTTTAAATAAAAGAGTTTTCATACTTAGTTAAATTTATAAAACAACGACAAGTTTTAAAAAACTACTTTTGTTTTTAATTTTCAAAACTTAGATTGGTTTTGAAAAACATGGTCAGAAGATAAATAACAAAACAAAGAAACTTAGAGATGGATCTAACGGTATATACTCTTAATTTTGAAAAACCAAAAACCAAATGATTATCAAATGGGACACTTGCTTTTCTAGCATTGTTCAGTAAGAGAGTGGTGTGGCTTGACATGAGACGAGGAAAAGAGCGTTATTGGGTGAGTCATTCGAGATCATAGTGGGATGATTATTCAAGCAAGTTGCAAGAATTTGGAGCTGTTTGTTCCATCCTTGAGCTCATGGATATTGGAGATGCATTGAAGTCATATTTGTCATTTTCCCCTATGTCCATTTTAGTCAATTTACTATTTCACGAGGATGGAACACTTTACTATTTCAAACCAAAAATATATATATATAAATTTTAAAAAAAATTGAAATTCTTCAAAAGATGGGGCATTCCGAGAATCGAACTCGGGACCTCTCGCACCCAAAGCGAGAATCATACCACTAGACCAAATGCCCTTGTGCTCCTCTAAGTTTGATTTAAATTTTAATATTAAATCATTTGATTCTTTACGAGTCGAGTTTGGAACTGGGTTTAAACGAAGGGTTAAGGATCACTTTTTGTTGCTAAACTTTTACAGAAGCAACAAATTCTTTAAATTTTAATTGTAATAATTTAGTCGATCTACGTTCTTTCAACTTTGTAACAATTTAGTTTAGCATGAGATGATAAACGAGAGAGCTTCGTCTTTAAGTTCTTATTTTTTAGACTCATTATGGTTCCTCCCATTCAATTTTAGCAGTACTTGTACTCTCAATTGTCCATTCAATTTTAGTCTTTGTACATACACCTTCAATAAATCTTAAGTTTAAGTCTATATACTTTCGATAATTTTTTAATACTCGCCATTTGAAGTCAATTTTTTTTATCGAGAATTGGTACTAATAATAATAATAACAACAATTTTTTTTGCAAGAAAATACATCATGTGAATATTTAGAATTTATAAAGGAAATACCGATAGAGGTTAGTTATTTTTTAAAATAAAAAAAAAATCAATAATAAACTTACACCAAATACTATTTTTAAGATTTATGGAAAGTAAAACGATACCAGAATTAAATAAATTAAATCACAATGACTGTTTTACCCTTGGGTAATCATTTTCAAAATCACTCGAAAAACACTTCAAACTATTCAAAATCAATTTTGCAATTATGAAATATAGGTTTAAAAGAGTAAAAACCAAGCATTGAATTGAGTTTAAATGATTAAATATATGTTTGTAGAATGGTTTTAAACGTAACAAAAAGTGATTTTAATTAACCATTTCAAAAATACTCTCACGTCAAAGGTCAGGAAGATGAATATTATTCTCTATAATGTCGATACAATTTCCTACCGATTTTCCGGAAGACATAGCATCAGCAAGCTTAGCTCTTGCATTTTCATGGCGTCGCAATATCAAAACAGTGTTTAAAACTGCCCATCTTACTTGAGAATCTGCCTTCTTTTGTGTAAACCCTAGCCCTTTCAACAACACATCCAACTGCATCCAATAAATTAATGTCAAACCAAAACGTTTGGTTTAGTTTGGTCCGGTTCAGTTTTTCGAGTGGTTATTTTGTCGACTAAGAACCAAATATGAAAGGTTTTTTCGATTTAGATCTGGTTTCCTATGTTTGGTTGAAGAACAGTTTAGTTTCTGAACTTTCTAATAAAATACTTTAAACTTTGAATTTTGAGTTTGATATCATCTAATTTAGCAATTCGACAACATTTTTTACAATTCACGATTTATCAAAAATCTCAATTTGAATTTGTTTTTTGGGTTGTTTTCAAATGAACCAAAATATTTATAAATAATATATCAAAATATCACTGATAGATGTATATTAGTGATAGCTATGAAATTTTGTTATATTTGTAAATATTTTCCTAAACCTACATTTTTGTGTTATATGACATCAATCTTAATAAGAAATAGTTCCATTTTGAGTCAAAGAGAACCCTATCAAATCGATCTGATGATTCTTTTCGTCAGTAAAACCGAGTAATAAAAGCCATTAAAATCCAACCAAAACATGATAGAAAACAAACCTTGTTGATATCAGCAAGACCTCCCTCAGCACATCCATATAGAAGATACTCAGTAGCCACACCAGCAAGTGCAATGCATGAAAATCTGTTCAACATCTGATAAACAAACAAATAACACCAAAGATAATCTCCATAAGGAAAAAATATCTCATTTTGGTTCTTAAACTTATGAGTTTTATTCGATTTCAGCTTTAAACTATCAAAACATTGTAATTTTGTCCTTCCAGCTAAGGGATTTTCGGTATCTAATCAACTAAGGGATGGAAGTGGTCGTTCCCGGGGTCGTCATAATTGATCGTCGGCCACTCATAGACTTCTATCTTTTATTATCCACTCTTTACTAATGTTTTGTTCTTAGAACTTGGTAATAAATTCAAGTGTTGTTCCATAAAATTCAAAAGAGAGAAGCAGGAAGATTTTAAGTAGAAAATGTACCGTTGCCGAAACTTTGCCTGCATTAACCTGTGGGAACAGGGGAGGTAATTATTAACCAAAATACAATGACCTCAAACTTTAACTATAATTAATGTACTTATCAAATTTAACTTACTTCTTCAAGAAATTCAAAATCAACAAAAGCAGTGCCAGCCTGAAGATTGAGAGACCCTTCCTTTTGAAACGCTTCAAAACTCGACGTCGTGTAACCTTTTGGAAGAACTCCGAGCAAGTAGGCAATCAAGAAATGCCCAGCTTCATGCTGTTAATTTCCATTGACTATTAGATCATGTTATCTTCAAATGAAGAAGAGATCATAACATGCAGCAGTAGATAGAGAGAGAATTTTACTTGAATAACTCTGTTGTGGTATTTCTTACTAAGAGTATGACCAATTGTATCAAGAACCAAACTTCCAACTCCCCCATTCAAAGCCACCTAAAGGCATCAAAAAAATCAAAACTTCATTACTTATTTGAGCATCAGAAACAATTTTTCTATTTAGAGTGAAGGAAAATCATGCGTAGTTACTAAGGTATCAAAGAGACAGATCGGTAAGACTTGTCGAGATGTGACTAAAGTCTCGCATTAGTTAGATAAACGGAAAGACGTCCAAGAGCAACTTTGTTGGCAAGACCTTCAAATTTAAACCTTCTAGTGAGTATACCAAAAATGATTGATGTCTCTCGATTTCAAGCCTTAAGGCAGGTGCAAGTGTCCTAGTTATACACTACAAGAATTTTAGGTTGTGTCGACACAACAAAATACGTCTGTAGATCTCATTTCTCTCCCAACACATGCATTTACTATGTGTGGATATATCTGCCTTTATGACAACGAAAATGAATGCATCGTTTAGAGTTTCTCATGATGCAAGTTTCAATGTCTCTCAATGTTTTCTTGCACGAGTGAAAACCTTGTAGTGTTAGGGAAGCAAAGCTCAACTAATGGTTTGTAAAAGAAAAAAGAAAAAAATCATACGATATCTTAAATGAGACATTCAGATGATTGCAAAAGCAAAGTCACTAGGACTTATTATGCACATACCATTTGTGGAGATATGTGGAGGGCTACTGTTCCTAATAATTACGTCGTACTCAAAACATAATATAACAACGATCGTACGATACTTACCGAATCGAGGGTCCAAAGAAATAGGAATCCAAGGGAAAGGTAGAAGATTTGTTGGGGAGTAAAATCAAAGAGATTCCAAGCAGAAACAGCAAGCAAAACAGCAGCAAGTTGAATATTTCTTTCAATGGAACCAAGAGTTGAATCCAATGGTGATAAAAGAGATGAAGTTTCAATTCCATTTAGCTTCAGCTCTTCCAATGTATAAAGTCTTTGAGGAATCTGCATAATAACAACTCTCCTTCAATATCATAATTAATCTTGCAAATGAAAGTGCTAACAGCTTGAAGTTTCCTGTAAGATTATGCTTTGTTTCTTCCCAATTTTGAAACTATAAATCTCGTTGAAGCATTTCAACAAACAGTTTGAAGGCAATCAAAACAACAAGAATGAAACTGCTAACAATTCCGAGGAAATTTTTGAAATTACTGACTTGACGAGCGGCGCCGAAGCATCGAATGCCGTCGAGCTTCCCCTGCGATTCCTTGAGGAGGAAGAGAGCCGCTCGATCATCGCCTTTGGATAACTCTTTATCAATTTGCTCTAGCACTTGCCGCCGCCGGAGACCAACCTCCGATGAACAGTTCCAGATTCCGGCCGCTCGAAAACACGGACGGTAATGTAAACCTGCATACTGCATTGAAAATTTACGATTCGAAGCAATCTCACTGGAAGGAGAATATATTGTAAGAAATTTCAAGAACTTTTCGACCTCACACTCACAGCTATGGATAATTCGTTAAAATAATTTGGAAATTCCAGTAGCTGAATTTGAAAACGACGTCGTAAGTTCTCGAAAATCATCTCGTGGTTGTGGATTAACCTTCTTGTTCTTTTCTTACGGGAGAGTTATGTAATATGTGATGTTCTTCACTGCTGCTGTTTACAATTTCACTTTCGACCTAGAGTTTCACCGGAGGGCTCCGGTGACCGGAGACGTCGTCTCTTCGACGAAACGACGTCGTGCTTTGAAGCTTGTGGATCGTGCACTCTCAAAGCGGCAATACAAATCAGCTGTTTCGTTGGTTAAGCAATTGCAAGGGAAACCATATGGACTTCGTGGTTTTGGCGCTGCCAAACAGGTCATCTTATTCTCTTTCTCTTTGTGTATTTCGAGTTTGAGAGATTCTTCTATCAAAACATCCATTGATTAGTAATTCTTGTCTTTGAAATCTTGTTGAAAATGGTGTAGATAATCAAGAGGCGTTTACAAATGGATGAATCTGAGGTCAATAGGGTGGACATATTATCCCTTCAACCATTAGTGGATTCCATTCTGTATTCAGTTCAACAATGTCTTCAGATATCTTTGCTTGAGGAGGTACATTCACTTGTGTTCTCCGGATGGATGACCGGAAAATATGAGATTTGTTTAGCTTTTTGAAAATGAGTTCTTCACTCAAATTCGAATGAAATTAAACCAAATAAAACCTCTGGTGGATTGGTTTTTCTTGGTCCCACTCTCCTTCTCTCGCTTATTGCTCTCCTCCCTCCCTTTTCTCTCACAATCTCGCTCTTCGGCCCTTGGGAGAGAAGAGAAGGAGGAAAATGCTCGAGATGAAAGGAAGAGAGAAAAAAAAAGAAGTGAAGGATGATTTTGCGAAATTGCTTGAGAGGATGTAAACAAGAGGTCAAAATCTTGCACGAGTATTCGGTTTTCTTGCTCTTGCTCTCCTTCTCTTGTTCTCTCGCTCTCTTTACTCTCCCACAGATTGCTCTCTTCTCTCCCCTCTCTCGCAATCTTGCTCTCCGGCACTCGATCTCTTCCTACAACACAAACTGAAACGAGAGCGAGAAGAATAATTCGAGCGAAGCTGGTCGCATGGTTACGTCGGAGAAGAAGGAAAAGAAAAACACAAGATGAGATGAAAGGAAGAGATAAAAAATCTTAAACTCGAACTTGGGAGATGGGTCTTTTAATCAATTATCTTGGTTCCATTCATCGTGTTGTACAAGTTTTCATTTCCGACAATAGATTTTGATGTTATTTGATGACTTTCCATTTGTGTTTCATGAACTACACTCTCTGTTTGTTCTTTATACAGATCTCTGCTGAAAAGCTAGAGAGTACTATTGCTGAAGCTAGACATTCTTCTAGATGTGAAGAAGAAGAACACTTCATTTGTGCACAAGTAAAGTGAGCTAAATCTATTTGTTGATTCTTTCATGGATGTTCTACCATTGTCACTGAATTGGAAGTTGGGATTATGTTTTTGCAGCATGAAGCTGGGCATTTTCTTGTTGGATATTTGATGGGTGTTCTTCCAAAACATTATGAAGTGCCAAGCATTCAAGCTTTGAGCCAAAACAGATTTGCTGAAGGAAAAGTTTCATTTGTTGGTTTTGAATTTCTTGGGGAAGTAAGTTCCTCTTCACTCTGCTCATGTCAGCTGTTTTCATCAATATTGAAATTTAGTTTCTTCATGGACTTACTTGGATCTTTCTATCTATATTTGATCTACTTAAGACCCAGAAAAGATCCCCTTCCAAACCCCTAAACACCCTTCTATTCCGCTCTTCCCACAAGACCTAGAAAATCGTGCACGCCCCCACAAGCCATAAACAACGTTAAGATAGATTATCAGTGTTTGTTTAGATCTGAATTTTGAAACTTCTTCTGCTCCTTCTGCCCAGTTGCTTTAGTACGTGGTATTGTGTTCAGACCTAAAGTATTAGCAGATATAGTACCATGCAAAAGACTTTACAGATACCACAAAATCTATCAGTGATAAAGTTTATCACCGTTACGAATGTATCAGCGATAAATTTTGTTATACTTGCAGTTCTATAAAAATATTGCTATATACGTGGTTGTTAGTTCTAAAGCGGCTATCTGAAGCGAACTAATATTTAGTCCAACAACTATAGACTTTATATGGCTTTACTTTTTACCTTTATCTCTTCATGCAGATTGATTCAGTAAAGATTTTGGGTGAAAATGCTGATATCAGACATTTTGATTACAGGGTGAGATCTCTTTCTATTATATGATTTAATGTTATTTGTTGTTATTATAGAAACAATACCAAATATTTGTTTAATCTAATTTTGTATCATTCAGGCAAATAAAGGCAGCATTTCCTCAAAGGTTAAAAAGTTCATATCTTACTCTACATGCTATTCAGTAATGCCTTCAATCACTTTCTCTATGCAACTTTCACCCATTTTAAGATTAAACCATTTAAATCAAGGATTAAAATATCGATATCGACACAAAATTTATAAAATCTATTTCGATTCATAATTAAGTTGTTTTATGAATATAGTTATTAGTATCTCTGTTTATATTAGACTAAATAGATGACATATTGTCTTTTACGAGCATTTATAGAAGATGTTGGAAATATCCATGAATATTTAATATTGATATCTAGTCCTTGAATTTACGAATATATCGACATATCCATGATATTTTAATCATTGAGTGAAAGTTCATGAGTTTTAGTGGTCTTAAAGCTTACACATTCCTGACAATAACAAGTTATAACCCAACTCAAGAAAAATATTCCAAGTTAAAATCTTAAATTTATTGGAATATATATGTTTTAGTTTCACATGTTGGATTAAATTTGAACTTTCTCTAGAACATAGAAACCCAAGTATTAGAATAATAATTATTAAATCAAATGGTAGAAAAATTAACTTTGAGATAGTAAATTTAAAGATTTATTGAAAGTTACAAAGACTAAAATTGAATGACCTTCAAAGTAATGTTCGTCAATGATAATGAAAAGGAATTATTTGTGAAGATTTTGTTTTTCTCTTTCGTTTCAGACATTGAACCAGTTTTCATGTGTAACATTAGGAGGTTTAGTGGCTGAGCTTTTGGTTGCTCGAAAATCTGATGGGCATCTAGCTGATATTCTCAAGGTAAAAGACAAGTAACGGTGTGTTTGGTTTAACTTTTCAAATGTTTAGTTCTAAAAGTTAGCCATTTTGAAACAAATTGTAGTGTTTGACAACTACTCAAAATAGTTTTAGAAACACTTTTAGAAGTTTATTTTAAATAGTTTTGTCAAAGAAATTAAAATAAAAAGGACTCTTTTTGGCTTCTTCTTTTCCACTTTCTGGTACCTATTTAATGGTGTTATTTGCAACAGCTGTGCAGTGTTCTTACATGGCTTGGCCTTCCAAAGTCTGAAGCTGATCTTCATTTAAAATGGGCTGCAACGAACACGGCATTCATAATGTCACGACATTGTGAAACAAGATCAAGACTCGCAGAGGCCATGGCACTTGGGAAACCAATCGGACTCTGTATCGACACAATTGAAAACTGTTTGGAGGGAGCAATGATATGAAATGCATATATAGTTAGGTAGTCATGGCTACCGCTTTTCTAGATTGATCAAACGAGTTTTTTTTACAATCAAATGTAGTTGAGTCAAGTGATCATCTCGAACGATGATGCACACAAAGTGGTTCAAACCATTAAGAAAAACCGCAGCATAATTGATTGAACGTACAAAATGAAGATGTGAATTTCGCTTGAATGATACCTGCTAATGTCCATATTTCAATCCTAATAACAATCCGATAATATTGATATATTGATAAATGATAAAAATCAAGACAGACTAAAAGATAATCAGATAGCAAAAAACACACCACCAACCATTTCTAGAGTGGGGAAACCCTCTTCCCAAAATCCTTAGCCAAACTTTTCACACAAAAACCTACCCTCTTTCCCTTGTTACCCCTCATACTATAAGTTTGTGTAATTTGGGACCTTACATCATTATGATTCTGAAATTCAAAAGGATGAAGAAAAAAAAGTTTTCTCCTCGGATACCATGAATAATACAGAGACAACTTCAAAATCATACATAAACAAGACCCTTTGAACGAGTAATCGGCAGCGTAACTCTCAGTGATCGAGGATGGAAACTTCATCAAAATCATGACAGAGAAAAGAATTTCTAGTCTTTATGACTAGCAATGATATAATTATTTGCATCTAAAACAATAACATACTGATTTGAAGCAAGCTAAACAACTGAGCTTTCTAATTAAGGCAACAGAACCAACTACTTGGGAGGGGGTGGAGTAACAAGTCAACAGGCAATGAACTATGAATCAACGTACGAAAAAAGATGCTATCTTCTTTTCTCCTCAATAAGAAACCAACTATTTCTCCTTCCCTCTAATTCTCTGCAGTGTATATATTATAGCTGATAGAGTAAAATCTCAAATAATATAAGATGAATCAATGCACAGATGGTAGAGCTAGAGGGAAGTTCAAATAAGCTTACCATGGTTTAAAGTTGCTAGATTATAAAGTAGAAGAATCTATAATAAAGAATTACTTTCATCTTTTTAGAAAGGGAAAAAAAACCTGACGTTTCAAGTGTTAGGTTTTGCTACAATAAGACCTGGAGAGAAGAAGATAAAATTCATAACTACAAAGGAAAAGTACCATATATAAATACTTATTACATGAATTCTCTCCCAAAAAAAAAACAAAACAAAACAAAATCATTCAACACTTTCCTGTCAAAATGTTATGGAGAGAACTGAAACTGATAGACTCAAACTGATGAACCCACATGCCTTTCTTAATTTCAAAATCGTGATTGGTTAATATCTCCATCGTCTGAGTCTTGGGGTCATACAATATTAATAGGATTCCAGCACAAAGACACAAGAAATTCCCATCTTCACAAGCTTTAATGAGTTGGAGATGATATCCTATAGGATCATGACGATGGAGAGAATGATACACATATTCTGGCAGAGGAAGAACAAACTCCTTACTCCACGAAAAATCTTCTTCCATCTTCCACACATTGTAATCGAAAGTGCCACAACAAAGACTTAGATACAGGGTTCCATTATAGACTCCAATGTAAGGATAATCACCCTCATCTACGGGAAGAGAAATTTTCTCAAATTTCTCATCTTCTAGATCCAGACGGTAAATAGCATCAGGATAATTACTTAATTCATCATTAGTTAGGTCCCGATCTCCAACCCAATAGAGACCTCCATTGAAGTAAAGACCATGATATTCATTGAGAAAATTAGTCACTGAGCAAACAGGGGTCCATTCACAACTTGTACCAATTGCAAAAATGTCAACTATAAATTCACCATGTACAAAGTGGGTTCTTGCTAATTTGTACTGATTTGTTTTAGGACTAAACCCTAATCCATAAAAGAAGTTTTTAACCCTATCTCCTTTCGATCTCAAGGTAGGAAGTTTGAAATACTCATTAGTAATGGGATTCAATACACAAACAACATCAGGTCTATATCCTCGTCTTCTTCTTTTAGTGATAAGAAGAGAAATGAGTCCAGTACAGGAATTGATAACTGAGATTTTACAAGAACCGGAGGAAATATCAGGGTGGTTGTAAGTGAATGAGGCAACAGTACTCATTCCTTCCAAATGTTGAGGATCGAACTCCACACAATGGAGATTGCGAGCACGAGAGGAATAAAAATGGACAAAGGAGAGATGGGAACTGGAGATTGAAGGATCGAACTTACAAGATGAAATGAGATTGTTCCATGTTGTAGAGACGAGCCTGCAAGTGGGTAAATTGAAGAAGGGGAGTTTGGAGAAGATTAGCTGAAGAATATCGGGTGGGAGCTCGGATATATTGTTGTTAATCTTGGTTTTCGGCATCTTCTCCATCCTCGACCACCGGAAGAAACGCCGCCGATGAATCCAATTCCACCAAATGAATGAGAAATATGTAGCACCTTTTTTTTTAGGGCGTCTAGATAAATAGTAAACTTTGATTTTCGTTGCTAGAAATAGAAAAAAAAATAAAAGTTAATTATATAAATAGCAAAATCAAAATAAATAATAAAAACGGACTTAAAAACATGTCAATAATACCTAACCTATACTAATAACACAATAACCAAAATCTAATTGATACACATCAAATCAAAATCTTCTTCACTTGTTCGGTGCTAGTTCAAAATTGATAACCTCATTTTTCTTCCACCTCTTTTATCTTCTTCAAAATTGACAGTTCTCCTTACATTTTCTTTGCGCTTCTTCGATGTTGATCACCCACTATGCTCTGTCTCCCGTCTCCTTGCTCCAACTAACGGTCACCGCCGCATGCTAAAACTTTCTGCTCCAACTGAAGGTTACGGTTGTTCCCTCATCGCTTCGACTGTCCTCTTGTCATCACTATATTGACCATCTGCTTCTGTCTCCTTGCTTCGACTAAAGGTCATCACCGCACACTAAAACTTTCACTCCAACTGAAGGTCACTTAACCCTCATCGTTTCGACTGTCCTCTTCGTCATAACCGTATCCACCTAACCGTATCCACCATCCACTTCGACTTCCGTAGTTTCACAAGTTCACATCCCAGGGAGTTTCACAGGTTCACTGAGTTTCACAGCTTCACATCCCATCTTACTAAAGTTAATGGTTTTTTTTTAAAAAAAAAAAACGAAATATTCACTATTTTCTTAAATTTAATTAATTAAATGATAAAACAAAAAATATAAATTAAATCTTCAAAATGAAAAAACAAAAAAAAAAGTATAAACTTTTAGGTTAATGATTTTTTTTATATTTTCAAATAAAATAAAATATGTAGTTTAAGTTTGTTAATGACATATGTATATATTGTTTTGTAACAAACCAATTTATTATAAAATCAAATTCAGTTAAACCAAATCAAAATTAATAAAATATGACCCATTAATAATAAAAAATTAGACTTTGCATATTTTTCTCAAATTAGTTGGATTGCAAACCAACAACCAACATTACCTATAATAATATACATCTAATGAAAATTTATTTCATGTCGATACCAAATACTTTGTATATGAATAAAATACAGAACTTTGTATATGAATAAAATACAGAACTCTGAATAAAATACGTAGGGTTGGAAAAGTAGTAACTTTCACTATATCATAGAAAAAAAAATCGACATATTGAAAATTTTGAAAATATCATGCATGTACGCTTAAAAATTTATTTTATGACTCAATTCCAAATACTTTGTATATGAATAAAATACAAATTGTTGGTAAAATCTTATATTCCACCATATCGAGGACAAAATCAGCATATTGAATATATTATGCATGTGCGCGTCATAAATCTTATTGTCCACGTTTTTTTGCCAAAAATCGAAGTGACCCCTCGTTTTTTTGTCATTTCCTCCGATACCCCCCCCCCTTTTTTAAATAATGGTAAGTGACCTTTCGTGGACGATTAAATGTTCAAACCGATCTTTGCTTGAATAAAAGTAGGTTTTGATTGATTGATTGGTCGATTTGCACAGTTTTATTCATTGATTTTTTTTAAATAATTTGTCAATTTGGATTTTTCTTAAACTGACACCTACTGAACCCTCCTTCTCTGATTGACCGACTTTGGTTATGTTGGTCCGCTCAGTTTTCGGTCTATCATATCCACCCCAAGTGGAGTGCAACTCTAACCAACTTCGACCAAACTGGAGTGCAAAATAATGAGAGTGCGGGCAAGAGTGTGAGGGTTTGTTGAAATGTTGAGAATCCTATATTGGAAAAACCGAGGGGACTCACACTCCTAAATTCTTATAAGATAAATGCGTCACTTTCTCTCACTACCAATTGGTTTTGAGATGCATTTTCCATACTATTAGATATGACATCAAAATCCATAAAGTCCAAATGAGAATTCAATCCAAAAAATTGAGATCCAATCAAGATTAGTGAACCCAAAGAGGCACCATCTTGAAGGGGTGTATTGAGATGTTGATAATCTCACATTGAAACTTGGTTACACATTGTTTAGAAAATACATTTATAGTTAGTAAATGAATGAAAATGGTTACACGTTGTTTAAAAGATATGGTTGAACTTTTGAAAGTTGCATTAATATCGATTTCAAATCTCATTTTCCCTTTTACCCTTCATTTCTCAACTCATATTATGTGGAAACGTTAGGTTGCAAATGATATTTGACTTTGTTTTCTTGATACTAGTGTTGATTTCTCGTTGTGATAATATATTGAAATGAGATAATTTAGACAACAATTGTGGGGTTGTTGATTTCTCGTTGTGATAATATAGTGTTGATTTCTCGTTAAGCACAATTCTACCAAGGAGCTAGATAAGATTGTGATTATTGCATGTGGCGATTTTGGGAAGCGCCTAGGAATATATATTCTCTAGTACAACAATTGTGGGGTTGTGAGATTGAACCCTTCATTTCTATAATAGAAGATTGTGTCGCTAAACTCACTTTGACAGGTTGAGAAAAGGTTGTTGTTTCGGAGCATCCCAATTGACTTTGACATCATTAGTGTCTCAATTGAAAAATACATATATGACAAAGATTATACTTGTTATGACCCGTAAGGAAAAGTGGTTATCGTGAACAATATTGTTCATGTCGTGACCGTCAAAATGGGGGTTGGTCCCCTCCTTCCTTAAGTTGGTAGAAACCATATTTGCCACTCTAGTAACGTTAGTTGGGTGCTCATAAATAACTTTAGATGTGTTCATTTGGTTGGATTGAAGCTACAACCACGCAGAGGTGGTTCTTAATTTGAGTGTTTTGATTCACCAATTTGTATAACTTTCACGTCGAATCTACCTACTCGGGGTGATTCACCTTTTTTCAAGGGGATACCCTTAGACCTCTTAGGTTTATTTATTTATTTATTAAAGAAGCCAAAATGCTTGCTCATGAGTTGGGTGATGTCTCCATTTCACATGTCATGCAAATCCACAATTTTCTTGGCGCACCCCCTTGCAAATAAGGGGTCAATGATGTTTGAGTCTACTTGTATGTTTTATCCTTATCATGCATGATTTGATTCACTCGTTCGTAAGTAAACGTGTGTGGGTGATTCGTCGTTGCCTTATTGTCATTCAAATTAATTTAATTTACAGTATTTCATTCTAATTTGAATCAGTTTCATTTAAAATATCTCGTTCTAATTTGAAGTGCACTGTTTTTCTTTTTCTTTTTATTTTAAGTTAAGTTGCGTATAAGTACTCACTTTTTTTTTTTTTTAAGATTTGATTAGTCCAAGATTGCAGTTTTACCAGAATCAGTCGTTTACAACATGCTTATACGATTGTTGTAGTCAGCTTACAACACGTGCAAAATGAATAATTGCTTTCAATTAAACACTTAGTAGAAGCAAGCATTAACTACCTTTAGAATCGCCCCAAATTTTAGAAGTGTTTTTATAATCTTTTTTAGTTATCTCAATTTATAACCATTATTATAACTTTTCAATTTATAATCTTTAAAAGTGATTTTCATATGTTTAAAGGTTTTCTTATTAAAATAAAGGTATTTTGGGTATTTCAAAAACTATATAAAATTAGGTGGTGATTCCCGGTTAATCATTTTTCAAGAATCACTAGGAAGCTAATACTTCAAAAATCAATTTTGAGTGATTTCTTATTTTGCTAGAATCACTTTCTTTAAGTTGTCAAACACTATATTTTTTTACAAAAGTGATTTTGACATAGCCAAAATCACTACCAAACACACCTAGTTATCTCAATTTATAACAATTATTATACCATTTGATTTACTTTTGAGTATTCATCATCATTGCATACAATCACTAACAAATTTAGTGTAGGTCGAGAGGACTCAAGACCCATTTACCTTTATGTCATCATATAAATTATAACATTCCTCTAAAAAAATTTCAAAATTTATGTATTATATCATTAAATATTTGACTATGTGGTAAATTAGAATTATAACATTCCTCTAATAAATTTCAAATTTTATGTATATTTAAAATAAATTCCAAATGTAAAATATTGTTTTTTTTTTTGTTAAAAAAAGAAAAAAAAACCGCGAAATGAATAGAAAATGACGCACTCCCAAAATACCACTTTTCCGCGTCACTCTCTTTTCATTAAAATTCCAAAATTTCCCGCGAAGTGCCACGTTGGCAATCCGTGTGATACAACCCTCAACTAATCACGTCTCTCTCTCCATCCTATATATATTAAAACCCTCACTCGTCCCCTTTCAAACTCATTCCCGAAGCTTCATCTCTCTCCAAAAACCCCAAATTAGGGTTCTTAATTTTCATCTCTTTTCTCTTAAAGTCCCTCGAATTTTCCCGATTAGACGATGACTTCCACCGGCGGTTCCACTAAAGGTGGCAGAGGAAAGCCCCAAGCCACCAAGTCAGTCTCCCGATCGCACAAAGCTGGCCTCCAGTTCCCCGTCGGCAGAATCGCAAGGTTTCTCAAGGCCGGAAAATACGCCGAACGTGTCGGTGCTGGTGCTCCGGTTTACTTATCCGCCGTCCTTGAATATCTCGCCGCTGAGGTAACCAACAATATCTTCTTCACTGATTTTTAGTTGAATTATGTTTTGATCACGTTTGATTGATCTTTTACTTTTCCTTTTTGTTGTTTTCAATTGGAATTAGGTTTTGGAGCTTGCTGGCAATGCTGCTAGAGATAACAAGAAGAACCGTATTGTGCCGAGACATATTCAGCTTGCTGTGAGAAACGATGAGGAATTGAGTAAGCTTTTGGGATCTGTAACAATTGCTAATGGCGGTGTTTTACCTAATATTCACCAAACTCTTTTGCCTAAAAAGGTTGGCAAAGATAAGGGTGATATTGGTTCTGCATCACAAGAATTCTAGAGGTTTTAGGGTCTTTTCTCTGTAAGGTTTGCTTCATTAGCAGAGATGACTTTATTCTGATATGTGAAAATGGATTGGGGGGTTTTGCTTCTTTGGCATTTGCTTCCCCACTGTACTTTGTCATCTTGATTTTGATTAGATGCATATATTTTATATCAATGTGAGGTTGTTGGTGGATTTGATTCAAGAATGATGATGACCAACTCCTTTTTACAGTTAGAAGTTAAATGAAATGGCTGTTTTTTGTTGAAAGAATTCAATTTTGATTAAAGTTTCATGAAATTTGTACTTTGAAAGCTTTGTGTTATCTCTCTGATCTCTGATTTTTGAATTTTGTTGGGCAGTTGCTACGATTCTAAAAAAATTTACATTTACATAATTTAAGGTGGAAGATAACACTATGAATCATGGGTTAGAACGTTTGTAATTTACATAATTTAGTACCATGTTGTTGAGCTGAATTTGTCTTCCCACCCCCACTCCCCACCTCCTTAATAGTTTCAACATTAGTAGACTCGGTTTATACGTGTTTTAATAATGTGCCTTTGAGCAATGCTTATGCATCATTGTGAATATGTTTGGTATGTAATATGTAAATATCGTAGGTACTAATATTATTGTTCATATTGGGTGATAAGAATGACTAGAAGGCAATGTGGTCTCAAAATTTTCTTATTTCATGTAGGAAAATTGTGGGGTTTGTAAAAAATAAAAGAAAATATTGTAACTTTGATTGATGATGATGTAAGCAAGAGAGCAAAATATTGTAACTATGTTTTATATTAATAGCTTTGTAGTGTATTATTATGTTGGACAAGTGTTTGGCTCATTTGACTTGGTGAACAGTGTTTTACTATACACGCACAAACATGGTAATAATATTAAATCTCTTTTCGAAATCTATGATTGTTTGGTTAAGCCCAAACATGGTCCTAAAGCAAAAGAAGTATTGGGCCACTACCACAATCATATGAGCCCATGATCCATTTATGATAGAATATAAGACATGTACAAAGACACTACATAACATTAATAATGATGATAGACAATACATTTATAATTTAATTGTCTAAAAACTTATTTTATTGACTCAATGCCAAATTATCTAAATTCTTTACAAATTGTTATTGATGATTGTTATTCTCGTGTGAAATTACAATATTACTCTTAATAGTGATTTAGGATCTTTTGCAACTTTTTCTCATCTCCCATGGTCTTTTTCCGGTTTGGCATCCACACATTTTTCCTCATCTCCCATGCATCTTCTTTTTCTTTTCCAACACTGAGTGACACCAACCAAAATGGACAAAGATTGAACGACACCAATGAGATGAGCAAGATAGAAGAGAGTGACATTGAATGTGTGAGACTGAGAGAGATTGAGTTAGATGAGAGAGAGAGCGAGATGGGGGAGATGACAATGCTTTTTTGCATGCATGCGAGTGCATTTTGTTAATATCACTTGAATTTGAGGTCAACAAAGGGTGATTCAACATCTTTTTCAAAAAAATGAGTAATTCTACATTTTCTCCAATTTTTGGATCACCCATCTGTTGGACTTTACATTTATTACAATATTACAAAGATGCAAGCTCTCTCTCTCTATATATATATATATATATTAAAATGATATGAAGTTGATCGAGTAGTTGGCTCTCGACCAAACCAAGCTTATTGATCGACCAATTATTTTTTTCAAACTAACTTCAATCGATCCCTTCCTTTCCTCAATCTACAGATGTTGGTTTGGTTGGTTAGCTTGATTTTTCGCCCTACAATGTTCACCTCTAATAAATCTTATTATTTGTACTTACGTCTATATCCTCGATTAGTTGATGACATTTTAAAGTTTTTATAGGTATCTAAAGAAGATAACTAAAATATTTATTAAACCCTAATATCGACATCTTATTTATGAATATAACAGTGAATACATAAACATATATTCATCTCAAAGCATTTTAATGAGACAGGTGAATTCTTAAAATATATCAATTTATGAGTAAACTGCAAAAACCACTCTAGAAATACGGTGAGAATTGCAATTACATCTCAAAACTTTTGATTACAAAAATTAAGCTCGCAAACTTCTACAAATGTTAAAACTAAACCCTCAACCTACAATAGTTACAAAAGTCAGACTTCTCAACGATAAAAATCAAACTTTCAAACTTAAACAATGGTTGCAATTTATGTATGTAAGTTTGAGGTTTCAATTTTAGTACTTTACAGGTTCAACGGATCAACTTTTACAATTAAAAATTTAAGGATATAATTGCAACTACTATCATACTTTTGGTTGATTTCTCGGAGTTAACTATATTTTATTATAGGAGAGGGAGAGAGCCAAAACTTGAGGAGAAAGGAGACAAAGAAGATAGTGAAAGGAGGATGGTGAGGTGTAAACTTTTGGTCCATACATAGCAAAAAACACAAGGGGTGTGGGGGAAAAAAGGAAAAAGAAAATAAAAAGAAGAGTATGATTGATGATATTATTATTAGAATTCAATTTTTCTTTTTAAATTTTATTAAAAAAAATATAAATAATTTTGATGGAAAGAGAATAAAAGTGATAAAGATCCAAAAACTGTTCCTAGTTGTTGACCTAATTGCCAATGCTGCCAAAGCCATCCCATTGGGAGGGATTCCAATAATTATGGCAGCCCCCCCTCCTCTCCCCTCAACACTACCCTTCTCCATTCTTCTTATTTACAACTTTGTCCTTTTGGATTTTTTTTTGTTAGAACTGATACTGCGTGCAATGCGTTTGAACTAAAGTTCGGCGTTGGAAACTGGATGTCTAGACGTAACGCCTGAAACTTAAAATTTGAATGCCTCATGGCCTTGTAAAGTGGCCGCCCAATAATTTGGAAGTGGTGAACTCAACGCCTAGTGGTAGATGTGTTCAGATTTTGTCATATGAGTTTGGACGCCTAAGATATGCAGTTAAAGTTTTGCAAAACAAAAACTTGTTACGAAAGATTGAGTTGCGAATCACGCTCTCTTTAAAACGTTTTGCGGCTCTGCTTGGAGTGCTAACAGTTCAATTAATTTCATGATGCCCCTGTGATAAAACAAACAATAACTCAATTAGAGCTGCATTGAAATCTATTGGAATTCAAAACACTCTGTGATTTTAGCTCGGAAACAAAAGAAAGAGAACTTTTTGAGAAATGTATTCTTATGATTTGTGTTTTCTAATACTCAAATGACTAGTTAAAAAGCTCTTTATATAAAGATTGAGCTCAATGGTCATAAGATTATAAGCTACTTTTCTAATGCTTAGATTAGTCATCACTTTTTTATTTTATTTTTAATTTTTTTAATTTATTATTATCATTTTTTTTGTTTTTCTAATTAATTTAGCAAACATGACATATGGAGACTATCAAATTTCAACGTTCTAGAATATAAAATTTATAGATTTTCCATATTACCTATCAAATTTAAATTGTTGCACTATTACCGTTAACTTTTCGAAATGTTTTATAATTATCTTTGGACTAGAAATTATTTAGAATTTTAGACATGAATCGAGATTTAAAACGATGTGATGATGACCTAAAACTAGTGTGATGATCCAATTTTCCGTTCTAGGTCATTGCTACACTATTCAAGTGCCAATTTCGGTTTAAGAAAATATCTATAGATTTTTTAATACAACGGTGGTTTGAAAATATTTGCGAGAGTTTATAGGTTATACTGAATGAAACTCTTTAAAGTATATAGATATTTTTACGAGTGACCTCGAATAGTCTATAACTATTCATGAACACTTTTATCCAATGAAACTTTCTCCCCTTTTATAAAGTCTTGTGAACGAGACGTTGCTTCCATAATAACGGTAATTTGTTCATTCTTGGAAGAAAATTATTCATGAAATTCAGGAACTAGACTGAGTAAAATTGTCTAAAGGAGACAACGTGAATACATTGAGTTTAGATTATCTCCGACATACTAGGTTATGCAACGATTTATTAACAATGAAGTTCCTAAAATTTTACAACAATTTATTTGTATCCACTCCTTGACGATTTTGTCACGAAGAGTAAATATTTTGGTCAGTTTGCCATATTTGACAATTTCTCAAAAAAAAAAAAAAAAAAAACGTCAACGTCAATATTTTTCACAATGCATCGAAATTTATTATAAATTTATGAACACGTTTCGAATTAACCTTATTCATATGTATAATATTCAACAAAATTTTACTGCAACAGATTAAATTGTTACAAATTTCAAAATCAAAACACATAACTAATAAATGAATTGAACAATTTTTTTTTTTCAAAATAAATTGATGGTCCACCAAACAATGATTTAAAAAAAAAAAGGAGAAAAATATGGAGAAGAACTAAGAATAATAATAATAACAATAATAAATAGTTATTTTATAATTAATTAATTTTATTATTTAAAAAAAAAAATTAAGGTCCCATGGGCATTGGCAAGTGATTCCAAGTACAGCTATGTACTTTGGTACATCTTCTGGAAATTTCACAATCCTACAATTTCCTATTTTGTAGGCCACATTTTACTTCTTTTTTTTTTTTTTTTTAATTTTTTTAAAAAATATCATTTAAGTATCTGTATTTTAAATTTTATTATTTTAATTTCAATTTTGGAACTTCTTTATTGTTTTTTTTACTTAACAAATTAGACAAAATGATTATTTTTATCCTTCAAAAATAAAAATGAAAAAAGAAATAAAAGGTTAACTTTAAATTATAAGGATTAAAATGGACTTTTTTTTTTTAAGTTTGAAATTATGAGAACTAAAATAAACATTTTTGAAAGTATAGGGGCAACAATGAACCCAAATTAAAAGATTAAGTCTAAGTAATATTTAAATCTTATTTTTTAAAATTAAAATATCATTCTATTTTATCTGTTTGAAAATTTGTTTGAACTTAGTTTTCATATGCTTAATAAATCTAGAAATTATTTGCTAAAATTTTTTATTGTAAAAATTATTGTAAATGACAAAAGTAATGAAAATATTTACAAATTTAACAAAATTTTAGAATTTATGAATAATTAAATTTAAATATTTAAAAATATATAAATTAGAATAGAATGGGGCTCAAAATTTAAAGTTATTTATTTCTCAACACAATATGTCGTTTTTCATTCATTTGAACACGTGTACAATTGTGGATCGTTCGTACAATTGTTTATGAAAAAAAGTAATTTATCTTTTTGTTAAAAAAAAAAGATAATTGCATTACAATTAGAGGAAAAAAAGAAATAAAAAAGGCATACACTTAGATTTTTTTAAAAAAAATATTATTTTGGTCCCTAAACTTTAGAGTTGGTTCGATTAAAATTTAGTATCGACTATTAATTTATTGTAGATTTTTTTATTAGTATTTTTACTCTAAATTTTAAATATATATTCATATATTATGTTTCTTTCTATGAAAATTATTGTGATTATTTAATCAATTTCAATAAAAATTAACTTCGAGAAACCAAATTTAAGATTTGCTAAAAGTACAAGAGATTAAATTGAACAAATTTCAAAGTACATGGATCAAAATGATATTTTAACAATTTTTTTCTTAATTTTTTGTCGGAGTTACCCCAGCCTAGTACGAGTAAATTATATTTGCAATTTATGAACTGAGTTATTTGGATAATTGTCAAGTTTTCATATTTTAAAACTAACACTTTTTCGGAATTGTGTTAATAAACCATTCTAATAGATCTAGTCAAAGGTCAATATCAGGACCAAAATAAAAATTTAGCTTCTTTCGATGATACATTCATCATCAATTTTCATTAGTAATCTAACGTAATTTTGTAAATTTTTTTCAGCCACTTTGCTATTTACAATAATTTTTTTCAAAAAAAATAAAAAACTATTAACTTACACCTAGCTAAAAAAAATATCGAACAATTAATAAAAAAAGGAAGAGTAAGAGAATGTTGAAGAAGAGAGCGGAGAAAAGAAACGAAGAAGTAAGAGAGTATTACGATCATTGTTCATATATTAACAACGACGTATTTTTAAACTTTGAAAGTATTTATGAAACTTTTGAAAATTTAGATATGTTTTTTTTTATACGGAACAGTAACAAATTTCATTCAAAACTAACGATGAGTGTATTTTTAAACTTTTTTTTGAAAGTTTAAGAGTATTTTTGAAACTTTTGAAAATTCAATAATATTTTTTACACAAATTACAAAGTTTTGGTGTATTTTGTGTAATTTTGCCATTTTTGTTTCTTTAATCTTCTTGAAGATATTCCATGACAGAGATCCTTTAAGTGCAACGTATATTTATTATGACAATTTAGCAACAAGAATGCCTATAACAGAAATTTCAAACACAATTGTTAGTTTTGGATGAAACCCGTTAATGTTTTTTTTTTTCAAAAAATATCCTTGAATTTTCAAAATTTGCATTAATCCTATTATCGGTATAATAATCAATTTGTTAGAAGTTCTTTTAAGTTAAAAGAGATTCAATTTTAAAATAAATTATTCAAATGTCCTCTTTTTTTTCATTTAAGTACTCTGATATTTCCCATTTGTTCAATTCCTACACATTTTTTTACAATAAAATATAAATCTAAATTTCAAATTAAAGCATAAAATCTCACAAAATTTGAAAATCAAAATCTTTTCTTAAAACTTACCAAAACGTTAAATAATCAATTACAAGAAATGGTATATTTGTCTATCGACAAATAATCAACTATTAACATACAATCTTGTTAAATCAGTTTAGTTCTAATGTCCTCTCAGTGCATTCATTATTCTCTAATTTTTTTATTTCTTTTTTTTTTTGTAATAATCTTTTTACCTTAACGGAAGAGGTCACTAAAAAAATTTAAAATGATTTTTTAATGAAATAAACGAAGAGAAAATAGTTAGGGGAGAAAAATAGAAAAAACGAGAAGTGTTAAGTCATAAATTGAAGTAGATAGGCAATTACGGGTAGATAAACATTAACAACTTTTTTAATCGATTTAAACCATAAACTAATAATTGTATTAATTTAAACCATGAACTTTAAAAGTTTGTATCAATTTAAATCTCAAATTAATAGTTATATCAAATTAAACCTCGTAATAAGTCTATTAATTTAACTTTAAAAAAGTTTTTTTTTTCTAACCATTTGCTCTCTTAATTCTGTTCTCACTCTTATTTTCTCTCTCTTTAAAGTTATTCTCCACAATTTTTGGTATTCTCCCCTAAAAATTTACAATAAGAATTTCTCAATTTAATATTTTTGCTATATTTAAAAATTTTAAAAATCATTGCTACTGCATTATTCAAAATTAAACATTTTACATTAAATAAAAAAAACTGTCCACTCATTGCAAGCTCATCAAGAACAAACCCTTTTCTTTTTGTTATTATCTTTTTTTTAAAAAAAATAATAATCATAAATATTTTAGAAAAAGTAATGGCATTGTAATAAATAAAAAGGAATAAAAGGGTAGAGTAGTAATTCTAATTCAACAGCCTATGTCCTCACGTGCTATCTCGTCAGCCACAAGGCACGCACGCGCGCACGGGAAAGCTCTATGTCCTCACTGCTAATAATCAATAAATAAATAAAGTCCTTTTTTCTTTTTCAAGAAAAAATAAAGTCCAATTTTATTTTTCATTTTAACTTTTTTTTTTTCAAAAAAACTATTATTCAAATTTTGTTATTATTGTTGTATTTTTAAACCCCTTATATGAGTCAAATTTTTACATTTATAAATTAAAAAGTTCGATATAATTTAAATAAAATTTATAAATTTCTTGAATTATAATATATATGTCAATATCGATATAGATATTTTAATTCTTGGTCATACTTCTAGAAGTGAATGTTTTTGTCATTCTATTTTATTTGTTTAATTTAATTTCAAAGTAGGGGTTTTTCTAAGAATAATAATAATAACAAAAAACTATTTACTATATATTAAAATGTAAGGAGATCAAATCACCCTATCAAAATTTAATTAACAAGTAATTAAAAGGTAGGCATTAACAAAAATAACATAATATAATTAAATTTTGAATTTTGAAATTTTACGAACCTTAAGACAACAAAAATCAAACAGCTTTTTTCCCCTAGGTTTTAGATCCACTTCTATTTATTCCTAAGTTTTAAAATGCTATATTTTAAATCCTTAAATTTTGAATTTGGTTTCAATTTAGTCTCTAAATTTTAAATGGTTACAATTTTACTTTTGAGATTTGAATTTTGTGTTAGTTTGGTCTTTAGGTGTAACGCCCTAGGTTCAAGATTCGAAATTCAGATTCAACACCTAATTGCTCAGACATTTCTTTGTGACTTGACTACGTCATTTTTACTTGTCTTTAATACTTCTAAGAGCGAAGATTACTATCCTCACAAACCAATACGTGTCTTTTTAACATGTTTTGTCTTGACTTACATAGTTCGTAGGAAAATTTCAAGGAGGTTATCTGATAGAGAATTGCTCTAACACGTTTAATTATAAAATTTCTATGATTGAGCCATCGAAAATGGAAAGTGTACCTTGGTAGTATAATTACTAACTTCCAATTCTTTTAAATATTTTTTAATAATTATTTTAAGTATTCTTACTAGTGTGCTTTGTATAAGCTTGTCTTTTAACCATATTTTTAGGAGGTCACCCTACATAAAATTGAAAGTATGGTTAAGTCAAACTTAAAGGAAACAAAAGTTACTATCTGTACCAACGAGGTGGATCTTCTTTTTCGATGGGTCAATCATAGAAATTCCAAAGGTAAGTGTATTTAGATTGGAATACTTCTATGTTGGGTGGCTTGTTAGGAGTTTTCCTAGGAAGCTTGTTAGTGCAAACAAAGTATACTTAAAAAACTCTGTTCGCACGAGGTTTCTTGAGAAACATGTTTCATGGAGTTGAATTTGTGTTGATGTTGTGTTTATGTTGGTTTGATGACGAGAGAGAGATGAGAGGTAGAGATGTCCCATTGAGCGTGCCAATTTGTAAGCACGAGGTTTTTGGAGAAACGTGTTTCATGGAGTTGAACTTGTATTGATGTTGATTTGATGCGATATGATTCGATTTCTAGTACTTGATCCTCTGATTCTCTCTCAATTGAATGCATACGTTTGATGTATGGAAGTGGAACATGTGATGTTCCTGTAGTTGGAGTCTTGGAAGAAAGCTTGTATCTTTGGAGTCTTGGAAGAAAACTTGTATCTTTAAGAGAACTTCAATTTTTTCTGTGGTTAGCTTCTGGACTTAGGGAGTCTTCTAATTGTTAGGAGAATTCTCTCTAGGCTTCCAGAGTGTAAAATTTATAATCTCTTCTATTTATAGAATTTTCTGGTGGACTTATAAGCTTGTGTTTGGCTATTCCATGGACATGGCTTCTGAGCCGAATTAGTGGATTTAGGTATTATTTAGCATTTGGGCTAAATTAAGTCTATCTGGGACACATGCCATCTTTTAATTTGTCCCAAATTAAATTATTTGAAATTTCGTCATTGATTTGCGATTGGTCCAAATATTTTCATTCAACAAACTCATGTTGGTTCGTGGAAACAGTCTTCCCCTTAAGAAGCATTCAAGTCAAGTAATTAAGGATAACGACTAGGTCGCAAGAAATGGACTAAATTCAGATTTTGAATCTTGGATGTGAGATGTTACAAAAACAAAACTCAAATCTCAAAAGTAAAATTGTAACATTTTGAAAACGATAAACTAAATCGAAATCAAACTCAAAACTTAAGTATTAAAACATTCATTCTCCAATTGTTTCAAATTTTAATTTTCCTTAAAAAAAAAAACTGAAATTCTGTTTAGGAAAAATAAAAAAGACTTATTACGTCATAAAAAATTTATTACCTTGAGAAAAAGGAATTAATTGCACTTTAAAAAAATTTGGATTGGGGCGGTCCCACACAACAGGTTTTTCTTTCGGCCTCTCAATTTGTCGTCTCTCTCGTCGGGGTTCTCTCCCTCCCCTACAGCGCACGTTAGCATTTCCATTCACTTTTCCACTAACTTACGTCGTAGGACTTATCCTTCGCACCTCCCCCCTTCTCTTATTGATCTTCAGAGTTTAGAGAGCCTCATAGAAACGAAGTTACGCGGCAAATGTCTCTTCCTCCAATATGTTAGTGTCTTTCAACTCCGATTTCTCCTCTGTTTCAAGATCTTGAAGATACTCTGTTCGATTTCTCAACTGGGTTTTTCTTGAAAGTCGTTTTTTTCTTCTCTCTGCTTTGATGATGGCCGGAACTAATCAAATCAATCTCAACGAAGCTAGGGTACTACTACTTTCTTATTTGTTTCTAATTTTGTTATTTCCCATTTGGGTTTCCTCTCTTTTGCCCTCTGTCTCTTTCTATTATTAGCTGATCAATCGTTGACTCTGATTTTTTATCTTCTTCTTCTTCTTCTTCTTTTTTTCTTTTCTTTTCTCTATTCCTTTCTTATGGGGGGGCTTTTGTAAATTTTGGGTTTCTTTGTAGCTGTTTGTTTGTTGATTCGATGTGGGTTTTTCGAGTTGATCTGAAAGCATTTAATGTTTGATTTTGATTAGGGATTGGCCGACAGGTTTCTTGAGTGTTTATATGTTGGTCTAAGCTGAAATGGGTAGTGTTTTTTTTAAGCTTTATTTTGTTTGGTTTGATTTTATTTATCTTCTGTTGTTTCTCTGTTTTGGTTGATTTAATTCTGTTCTCTGTGCTTATCTTTTGATGATACCCTTTGGAGAAATGGTATTTGGTTATTTGATTTGGGGATTATATTTTGAATATGCTTGTTTGCTTCATAGATGGTGGTTCCACTAAATACCTGGGTTCTCATTTCCAACTTTAAGTTGGCTTACAATCTTCTTCGTCGACCTGATGGGACCTTCAATCGCCATCTGGCAGAGTTTCTCGACCGAAAAGTCCCTGCGAATGCTAACCCTGTTGACGGGGCTTTCTCGTTCGATGTCATTATTGATCGTGCTACGAGTCTGCTTTGTAGAATTTATCGACCGGCTAATGGAGGGGAACCTCAAACTACTAACATTGTTGATCTTGAGAAGCCTGTAGATTCTGAGGTTGTTGTGCCTGTTATTGTTTTCTTTCATGGTGGAAGCTTTGCACATTCGTCTGCTAACAGTGCTATCTATGATACACTATGTCGCCGATTGGTTAGTCTTTGTAAGGGCGTTGTTGTCTCTGTGAACTACCGGCGTGCGCCTGAGAATCCGTATCCATGTGCTTATGATGATGGATGGAGTGCACTCAATTGGGTAAATTCAAGATCATGGCTCCAAAGTAAAGACTCGAAAACATATATTTATTTGGCTGGTGATAGTTCGGGAGGAAACATCGTACACCATGTTGCATCAAGAGCAGTGAAGTCGGGGATCGAAGTATTGGGTAATATACTTCTCAATCCAATGTTTGGCGGACAGGAAAGAACTAAATCTGAGGTTCGATTGGATGGAAAGTATTTTGTAACCATCCGGGATAGAGATTGGTATTGGAGAGCCTTCCTTCCTGAAGGAGAAGATAGAGATCATCCAGCATGTAATCCCTTCGGTCCGAGGGGCAATAGCCTCAAAGGAATCAAGTTCCCAAAAAGCCTTGTCGTGGTGGCTGGTTTAGACCTTGTCCAAGATTGGCAATTGGCTTATGCCAAAGGGCTGGAGAAAGATGGCCAAGAGGTCAAACTTTTGTATCTTGAGCAGGCAACAATTGGCTTCTACTTGCTACCGAATACCGAGCACTTCTATACCGTCATGGACGAGATAAGTGAATTCGTGAGTTCTGACTGTTAATAGAGTTGACACTATCTACAGGCAGCTGTATCTAACAGAACCGTAACATTCCTCCTCGCGATTAGAGGGGTCGTTTTATAAGATTGTGTAGTAATACGACTTACCATTTTGTTGATTATCATGTTATTTGTCTTCTTCCTTTGGGTTTGGTAATTGTTGGTGTAAAAGATGGCTGAAACTCGGTCGACAGACTCAATAGCACGACGATTCAACATCTAGCTGGATCGGTTCGGGTTGCTATCTTCTAGATTTTGGATTTAACTGTTTGCTATGGCTCTTATGGCAACGAGAGCGGCATAGCTTTTTAAGCGCAGCAGGGTTCCAGTTTAACATTACCTGCCCTGGCATCTCGCTGCAATGCAACGTAGAGGACGATCCAAGTTTACGGGTAACTTTTTCAGTAGCTTGGTTTCATTCCTGCTAGTGACATATTATATATATATATATATATATAGCTAATTTCAGAACATGGTTGGGGAAACATCCATGATATTGTGATTCTATATGTTAATACATATGTTCTAGAATATATGAAAAAGTTTGCTTATTTTAACTCTTGGTCATTGTAATTTGTTCATTTTGCACTAGAGCCTTTTTCTGTTTTGGTTATTCTTACACGTTCTCGAGTCGATTCGTTTTCCTCGATAGCGTAGCGGAGTTGACAATTACTAGAACTGTAGAACAAGTTTTTGAATTTTTTTGCTATAAGATTTTATGAAGAGATGATGAAATGATTGAGTTTATGTGTATTTTTGACAGTCTTTTTTTTTTCTTCTTAATTTTATGGATTTTCCTTTGCCAAAAAAAGCATAGCGTTTCATCCCAAATCTTTAGATACTTTAGCTTTAGTAAAGAATTTTTAGCTCTTTAAATTGATAGCAAAGTACTTTTACTAGTGCTTTTTGGATCTTCACTCCAAGTGTTGAAATATCAAACTTTTGATGGACCACTGTTCTTTTTCTTTTTTTTTTTTTTAATTTGTTTTTTGTTATTATTATTATTATTATTTGATCTTTTCCCATATATTGATCTTCAAAAATTTGAATATTTTATACCAATTTGAAAATCCCTTATGGTTCTTAAAATGCCATAGAAATAGAAGTAATGATTTAGTCTTTGAATTTCAATCTGATTTCCTAAAAATTTAGTCTTTTAACTTTAGTTTGGACCGATTTAATCTTTATATTCTTATTTTGTAACTATTTAGTCCATTTTGAAGTTTAACTATTTTATTTTATACGTAGATCAATAAACTAATTAGGGACTCAATATATTTTATGTTTTTATGGTAAAAAAAAACTTTATTATATACAATAGTTTAAAGATTAAATTGTTATAAAGTTGAAAGTAGGCGGAGTATTTTAATTCTAAAATATATTTATATATATTTTTTTAAAAAAATGTATAGATATTATTTGTACCAAATTGTTTTTGTTGAATTTGTTAACTAATGATAGATGTAAGGATGTGGGAACTTTGCATGTATTACTTAATGTAATGATTTAATTTTTATCCAAAATAAATATAACCATTTTTGTCTAACTTTCGAACTTCGTAATAATTTAGTTTTTAAATTTGTAAAAATTTAGTATCTAAACTTTTTGTTAGATAAATTTAGTACCTAAACTTTAATAGTAACAACTTAAGTTTCTATATGTTAGGTTGTAAGGGTTAAAACTGCAATGTTATGTCAACATAAACATAACTGAACTAACATGAACTTGTACTATCAACTTCAAGGTCAGAAGTTTGATCACTAACTCCAAATGAGAATTCACTTTCTCCTATCTTTGACAACATGTTAGATTGTGAGGATTAAAACTGCAATGTTCTACCAACATAAACACAACTTAACTAACATAAACTTGTACTATAAACTTCAAGGTCAGAGGTTTGATCTCCCACTCAATATTAGAACACAAGTTTATTTTTTCCTATCGCTGAAAATATGTTAGTTTACAAGGGTTAAAACTATAATGTTCTACTAACACAAGCATAATTTAACTGACATAAACGTGCACTATCAAGTTTGAGGTCAGCGATTTGATTCTCCTCTACTCCACATATCGTTAAAAAAGAAAAGAGAAAGTTGTAATTTTCTTATTTTTATATGGTACAAGTATTTGTAACAAAGTAAAGAATGGTAGGTTTAAAAAGGAATGGAAGTGGGTAGGAAGGAAAAAAGAGCCATGTTTGTTGGGACAAATGTAGAGACAAGTGTAAGAAAGAGAAGGGGCCTCCATTTGCAAATTAGTAATTCCAATATAACAAACAAAGCCATATCCTTCCACATCATTGGATTAAGAATGAGTTTGTTCAATGGTCCATTCATGAATGCCTTATATGGAGATGGGGAAGGAAGAAAATACAAAGATTTGGCTTGTCTCTAAAGGGAAAAATGCCTCATTTCTCATCTAAATGTTTGTTGGGGGGTTTTGGACTTATTTATGTGTCAAAGGGGACCATTTTACACTAGGGTATGCATGCAAATGCTAGCTTTTAAATCAAAAGATTCTTCCAAATCTCTTTAGTTTATTTCATATACACCAAGTCCACAAAATCATGTTTGTTTATACATGTGTGCGGTTCCATTGGATGATAGATTTCAAACTTTTGAAACCTTTCATAGACAAGAAGTAGGCAATCATGTTGGATACGTGAACTCTGTTAACCTTCTCATTTAAGTGCAAACAACGTATCCATTGGAGAAGAAAGTGATTTTGGGGTACGTTTGTCAAATTCTGAATAAGCTTTGTCAAACGATCAGAGTTGAATTGACAATGTCAGAAATAGTGGAAAAAAATGCAATTGTAGTTGTCTGGAAGGAAAAAAAATGGTATAGTAATGTTAAGATCTACCCAGATATTTATACAGTAACTCATGTCTAAAATTGAATAGAGTATTTAGTATGGTAAAAAGAGTGTACGATATAGACGTGAAGTTAAACTAACCATGGTTAACTAGGTTATGGCTAGGAAGTTGGTGACATAGTTTGTTCACTCCCTATTGAATATGGTGTCTTTGGTTCTTGGCTTTTTCCATTGTGCTAGTGTACATTGGGTCACCAATGGGCTAATCTAATCTAAGTGGTCCACTAGATTCCAACATTGCCTATGATCACTAATTGGGTTGGAACCCACTTTTGTTGCTCTTCCCACTTTTCCCATTTAATTTTTTGGAAAATTTTCTACTACTATGTGCCAACCGGAACAATTTTCTTTCGTCCGTTTTAAAACCCACCTGAAATGAACTTTTTTAATACCTTGTAAAAGTGAAAATTTTTATGTCTGGAAGATGAACAACAGAAATATAGATTAATTAATTCATAAATTAATATCAATTATTTAATATTTTGTAGAGATAAAATTTTGTAGATAAATACATAAAGATATTCTTTGTAGAGATATTTTGTAGAAATCAAAATAGATATTCTTTAAAAGTTAGGCATTGTTCGATAACCATTTAATTTTTAAAAATAAGCTTATAAAGCTCTATTCCACCCTTAAATTTTAATCTCTCGATAATAAGCTTCAAATTTAATTTGAATAAAAAATGAATAAATGCACCACAGCCGGGAATCGAACCCGGGTCTGTACCGTGGCAGGGTACTATTCTACCACTAGACCACTGGTGCTTCGCGTTGCTTAATATTTTATTTTTAAGAATTTTATTTTGTTTTTATCTATAATTATAACCCTAAAATTTTGAGAACTTTATTGTATAAACTGAAAATCGACACACAGATTTACATGATTTGCTAACGATGTGTTAATTACGTCAACGAAACAGAAAAAAAAAATTTATTAGAGAAAATATTATAGAATACATGATATAACGACGCATTTCTCTTTTACGTTTCTTTTTTATATTATTTTGTTTCGTGATCTGGCGTATCCAACATAATATTTATAAACTTATTCTAAATATGTCGAGGGGTAATGAATTCCCAACTTATATCCAATTATAGTTCCCAAATATGAGAGCCCTTTATTAACATGTCACATTTGTTTCTTTTGAAGGCTTACCTAAAATGCTAGGTTTAGGGTTCATTTGAACACCAAAGTCCAATGATTAGGAAAAAAGTGATCAATTCCATGGGTTGGGTTGGTTCATTCCAGCTCACTAAAATAATTCAACTCAAACTTATTATTAACTATAAATTCTATTGGTTGGTTGGGTTGGGTCGGGTTCATTTTTTGACAAGGTTTATTTGAGTTGACAAAATTTACACCCTGAACAATTGGATTGACACTAAAATGTACTTAAACCCAACCCAACCCAATCCACGAACATAATAGTGATTTTTATTTTTGGTTTTCTGTTTATGAAAATTTTATATTTGTATTTTTTTCAATTTTGTTACTAAGTTTTGTTTTGTTTTTATTTTATTTTTTAAAGAAAAGAGTTGAAATTTTTAGAACTATTCTTTTTTGAAAGTATTGGTAGAAATTGGATGGTTAAATGAATAACCCTAGGTAGGTAATGTGTTTACCAGGTCACTTAGACCCTATTTGGTAACTATTTGATTTTTTATTTTTTAAAATTAAATATATTTTCTCTCACTTTTATTACAATGATTTGCATATTTCTTCCAATCTAGAAAAGGCATGTTCCGTTGGTTTGAATTGGAAAAGAGCGGGCACCAATCCTCTCTTTTAACCCTCAAATTAGTGTTCAAATTTTGGTTTGGTCTTAAAAATACAACTAAAATGTAGTCAACGAAAACTAAAAAACCAATGAACGGAAGTGATATTTGTATGCTCTATTTTAAAAATCCAAAAATCCAAAAACCCAAAACCCAAAACCCGTCATTGTAACTTTTAGTACTTTTGAAACTTAAGTCTGCAAATAATCATTCGACCACTAAATTTCTTGTATTGTTAACTACGTTTTATCAAACCCCACCAACAAAGTGGGGATCGTTAAATATATAATCCCAATAATTAAATTTAATTTGAACCATTCAAACACATGGCATATATGGAGGAGTAATGGGGAGGAGTTCTTATCCTTCCAAAAAAGTCATAGTGAGAGATGTTTGAATATGAGGGGAAGATTTCAAAGAATCCATCATCAACCTTCAAAGTGATCATGCATAGTAGATAAATCCAACCCTAGTGACAAAAATACCAAATAATGTCAAGAGGACCTTTTTGCAATTTTATCAAAATAGAGGGTTGGTGGAAGTAAAATTATAAAGAAGAGAGTCTTGGGTTGGTTCCACTAACCATGGTGATGGTGATGGAGATGGAGATGAAGAAGATGATGGTGAGAATATCAAAAAGAATGTTTTGGAAGAGTTGGTTGATATGTGGAGTTGTAGGTTTGGTTTTGATGTTGGGATCAATCGTTTGGTTGGCAAACCCTTATGCTCATCCTCCTATGAGGATTCTGGTAGATACCGACGTTGATACCGATGATATCTTTGCTATACTCTACCTTCTCAAGCAACCTTTCTCACTCTTTCATCTCCAGGTAAACTTGTCGTTTCGTAAAATATACATATAATTGTATTAGGTTTGGATGCAAGAATATATCATAAGTATGTCTCCTTTTATGTCCTCTTAAAATCTAAAAGATTATACGTATAACAATTTTATGATAAATTTTAAAAGTATCGATAATCACAATATTATTCAAATTAGTCGAGTTATATTCTTTTTTATTAAACGTTTGAAGGAATGAAATTGAACGAGTATATCTTGATTTGATAATAGTATACCAACTTTTGATAGTAAGAATGATGAAGGAAGGTGGAGGGAGAAGGGAGGAGTACAAGAGATAAAAGAGAGATTTTTTTAAAAAAAATTTAAATTTCGAGTAAGATTTATATTATAAAAGAAAATGGTAATAAATGAGAAATATAAACCAAAGTGAGTTTAGGTCAGCGATAATTGACATAATCTTTCATTCTTAAGGTGAGAAGTTCGATCCTCTATTTTTATAATTGTTAGAATTATAAAAAAAGAAAGAAAGAAAAAATTAACCTTTTTAAAAAATATTTATGTAATTTTTTTTAAAAGATCAATTCCTCTATTTATTGAAGATCCCATCCCCTCTTACTACTTTTTGGTTTCATCCCATGAAATTATAATTTCTATTTCTTTGTCATCTTCATATTTTGTTATTAATATCCAAATTTATATCCCTCAAAATTTTTAATAAAATTTCCAACTTAACAATTCAAAATGTTAAAATTCAATTAAAGTTTCACTGCACCGAGACTCGTTTGGATTTGAAACTATTTTGACAGATTGTCAAACACTCTAATTTATTTTAAAATGACTTATTTTTTAAATTAGATACTTAAGAATATATTACAAACACACCCTAAATCCATATGTTTTTAATTTACCTGTCCAATAGGAGAAGCAATTAGGTCAAACTACTCTCGATTTTAATTGTTTTAGATCTACATTATTTATCATTAAACTGAGATTTAATAAATAATAATCTATCACAAATTAACAAAATGAGTATAGTTCAACAGAATAAAATCTAATGATCATGATGTCATAAATCTAAATTTTCTCACTCCAACTCGTTGTACTAAAAAATAACTTACTTAGAAGTCCAAAAATCGTCTATTATACATGAATTTGAAATTCGAAGAACACGATTTTTTTTTTGTACAAATTTGTAAATTTTGAAAAATAGTTGTAATTAAGCAACAATATTATATGAATAGTTTTTTTTTTTTTTAAATATGAAACTAGAGCATGCCCTTTAAATATACTATTTTTTTTTATTAATGGTGTTTAAAAAGAAAATTAATTAAGGTTTGAACTATTTCATACCATGTTCTCCAAAATATTATAATTATGAACTTGTTTAGGCAACTTGTTCTCAAATTTGTTTTGATGACCCTAATTGGATGAATTGTAAATTAATTGCTACCCTTTTATTATTTATTTATTTACATACCTACTTAATATAAAATTAAGAATTTAAAGTTATATTCGACATAAAGTTCACTTTTTTCGATAGATTGGTAAAATATATCGACAAACTTATTGAATACAAAATTGAGAGTCTACAAATTTATTAGATACGTTTTAATCTCTAAGATATTTTAATATACAAACGTAAATGCTTAAGCATTAGAGTAAATTCACATCATCATGTCAGCATTCTATCAACGTAGAAAGGAAATCAACGTTTCTGTTATATCAGTAAAAAATTATGAAACATAAAAAATAAGCGATAAAGGAGTAATTGTAATGGATAGCAATTTTAAATATAATAATCAAGTGTATAACAATATTTTTTAAAAAATTGCAAATATGACAAATTCTATAATTAAACAATAATGCTAAAGGATTAAATTAAAATATTTTATTTGAGTTGATTTTTTTTTATAATTTTCAAGGAAAAAGAAAATAAAACAGCTTTTTAGTACCTAAGTTTGTTTTTTCCATTTGGTCCTGTGTTTTAAAATATAACATTTTTAGTTTGATTTTAATTTAGTCTACACATTTTAAAATATTACAAATTTATCTTTAAAATTTAAATTTTGTTTCAATTTGGTCCTTTAATTTCATGATATACACTTTTAACCTTAATTTTTTCACTAAATATCCACGGTACTTATGGACAAATTAATACAAGAGGTTGAACTATGAAAAGTAAAATTAAATATGAATCATCGTAAAAACTTTGTTATTAATTTATATTATATGGTTTTATTATGATGATGTGTAGGGAATAACTATAAACGCGAATGGATGGAGCGACGCGGGACATGCAGTGAACCATTTGTACGACGTGTTGTTCATGATGGGGCGAGACGACATCCCAGTTGGTGTCGGCGGAGACGGCGCCATTTTCCCTAACGCTACTATTTCCCCTCATGTTGGTGGTTACCTTCCACTCATTGATCAGGTTAATTAACAAACTAAGAGTTGATTGATTAAGTTCATGCTCTATACATTGATAATTGTAACCATTTCTACACAATGTAAGTTGTTGACATATATA
>JBBPDJ010000008.1:1040592-1065177 GCA_037974625.1 Cucumis cinereus | reverse complement strand
TATATATATAAAATTAGCATGAAGTATAGTGGTTGGTTTGGACAGGGTGTGTCGACTGCAGGGCCATGCAGATACAGGCAAGCCATTCCAGTGGGAGTACGTCTCTATTGCAATACCAATTTTGGTTTACGCAAACCCTTTCTTCCTCAGGTACTGTTCTTTCCATTTTCTTCTTTCCTCAATTCAATGGAACTCATTTCCACTGCAGATATGATTCCTTTGTTGTACTTGTTAATTTGGCCCTTTACAAGGTTTCAGTTTAGTCTCTATGCCTTGAGCTTTGTTTCAGTTTGATCTCTATAATTTTGGTTTAGTTTCAATATAGTCTATGATGTTAAGGAATCGATAAACAAAACTTAAAGTTCTACTAGTGTGTTAGCTTATGTTTACGGATAAAGGTTTATTATTAAATCATAAGTAAATAGCGTAGATAACATAAATATAAATACAAATATGATTTAAAAATTTTCAGTTTCTGTTTTTTCTATGGTTTGGTCAAACACATTACCATGTTGACAAATATTTTCCACATGACAATTTTACATTTGGATGATTGTGTTAGTTGATTGTATCGTGGTTTAAGGGACGAGTTGTAAGGTTAAACAAAACTATAGCAACCAGCTAATCTCATACCATAGACTGAATTGAAACTAAGCCCAAACCATGAAGATTAAATCAAAGCTTTTAATACCATAGAACTTGATCCAAGCCATGTAACTCAGCCACACTTATTTGTTGATAGTTTGTACTTAAGTTCAATATTGTAGTCCCCCAGTTTAAAATTTTTGTTATTTGGTCTCTATCTTTGTTAAATCTCCCACATGCTTCCATGGTATCGCCAAACAACTAATAGTTCTCTTATGTAGAATGTTCCCTTTGGACCCAATAAAGAAGGGCAATGACTTGGCATTGAAAGAAAATGAGTCACTTAAGAAAACTATCAACATTTGGTAGAAACATTGAAAAATACAAAGTTCAAACTGAAAACAAGCCTAAAAGACTGAAGTAACAATTTAATATAACATATTCTAGACTGATAAGGCTTGATTGTTTTTCAACAATTTTGCAATCCACTGAGCTTTTGATTAATTACCTCATTCTTCGAACAGAAATTCAATCCTTGTTTTATTTCAAGTGCCCCCTTTTTTATATGTTGATACTTGACAGGGTAAGAGGAGATATATTCCTATGAAGCAGCCGACTGCACAGCAAGTTATGAAAGATGCAATATCTGCAGGGCCTACTACAGTTTTTCTTATGGGAGCTCATACAAACTTGGCTATATTTCTTCTGACAAATCCTCATTTGAAGAAAAATATAAAGCATGTTTATGCCATGGGTGGTGCTATTAGAGAAATTTGCTCAGAGGGTTCTGACAAATCTCATAGGAAGACATGCAACAATATTGGGAACTTGTGGCCTCCAAATACAAATCCATATGCCGAGTTCAATATATTTGGAGACCCTTTTGCTGCCTATACAGTTACTTCTACTTTTACTGTTGTTATCAGTTGATTATTAATTTTTAATCTATGGAACAATCTGCAAACAATCTGCATATGATGATGAATGTTGTGTCAAATGTTCTAAATCATATCTTTAAATGAGATAACTCAACATAAAGAGTAGCTAAATATGGAAATAGAGAAAAGCTTAATTAATATTTTTTGTCAATGCTTTCGCTACAAGTTAACATGCCACTACTTGCAATAGAACATTACAACTTGTGTAGAGATATGGATCTCTCATATTGAAACTTTCTCTTTTTGTTTTTCTTTCTTCATTTTGTTTATCATATATCCTTTGCTAGTTCAGTTTTGTATATTGCCATCATATATCGAGTGCTTTGATAGTTAGTTCTACGTTTTTTAAGTGCTTGGCTATCAATCACTTGGGCTGACAAAACACTCTATATGTTCTTATTTTGAGATGCTTTTGATTTTTTTGATAGAACACTTCAAATACTTCCAAAAGGGTACCCTTTTAGTGAGAAGTGCTTGTGGCCAGATTTTCTTTTGTGTAATATTGGAATATGCGTCTGATATTACAGCGTTGCTTCTCAGGTATTACATTCTGGAGTTCCTGTTACACTTGTTCCTCTGGATGCAACAAGTACCATTCCTGTGAATAAGAAAGTATTTTTGGCACTTGAGCAGAGGCAAAACACTTATGAGGCCAAATATTGTTTCCAGTCATTGAAAATGGCTCACGACACTTGGCCTGGCACTGGATTTTTCGAAGTAATCTTCTGTAACTGATCGATTCAATTATCTTTCACTTAGAAAGATGTCTGATTTTTATAGCTTCTGAGTTAAGATAAGATAATAATCACAAATTTAACATGTTCATTGTAGTGACTTGGCATTTTTACAGATGTATTCGATGTGGGATCCTTTTATGGTTGGTGTAGCTTTGTCCCAAATGTATAATTTGCACAGAGGGTGTGGAAATAATGCATTTTCGAAGATGGAATATCTAAATATTACAATTGTTACGTCGAACGAACCATATGGGATCTCTGATGGATCAAATCCACTTGTTGATGGACATTTTCTCCCAACATTTGGTTTCCAAAAGAATGGGGTGCATAGTGGCCATGTTCAGACAGGAATGCTAGATCCATTCTGCCTTTCTTCAACTGAAAAAGGGAAATGTCAGGTATGTAAGAATTTTATAGCCGAATGTTCCTGAATATAGACGTGTAGAAGTTTAAATTTTAAAAACAAGTTGATAAATTCTGATGGCTGTATGTTTTTGTTGCTGACGAAGTTTCTTTTAAACAATTCTAAACTTTTAGTAGAAGTTCATATTTTTCATTACTAGACATGTGTTAAACGAGTTCCACAAAATGCTCATAGGATGGTTATACAAAGGAAGCAGATGGCTCGGAATCAGTTCAAGTTCTAGTTGCTGTGGAAGCGAAATCAACTATTGACACCAACAGCTCAATTGATAACGCATTTTATATAAGCTTCCTGGATGTAAGCCTGACAAAAAGTTTTATTTTGTCAATTTATTATGTTCTATGATTACGTATTAGTTTGCCCATTTCACTCAATTATCTTACAAACTACAAACTTATTAGATTGGTACTTATCACTTTATATGTCTGCACCAGAAATTTGCTCCATTTGTTTAGCATGGTGAACAATTTAATTCATTGGTCTCTTGTTTCACATAGTTCCTCCCAACCCACTCCCTCAATTTATAACTTAAGAGTCCTAACAAACTTACTATCTAAGTACTGATATGCTCGTAGTAACTATAATCAAGACTTTGATGCTTGATAGTTCTAGCATTTCTACTCAGTTTACTCTCTGAGTGAAATGTTTACTAAAAAATGCAGGTTCTTAATAGTCCACGACAGACAGGGAGGTTTGATTTTAGAGCTCAGTTTCCTAACTACAGAGAAGTATTATATAGACCAAATTTTGGGAAGAGATTACTAGGAAAACCAGTTATTTTTTACATGGATATGAGCACAGGAGATTTTCTCACGCTTCTCTATCTCTTGAAGACACCCATTGAAATCATCAATCTAAAGGTATGGTGCTATTTTACTTGGTTTTTCATGTTTTGAAAACACTTTTAAAACTTTATCCAGATTTTAAAAACAAAAAAGAAGTTTCTATAAACTATTTTTTAGATCACTTTTGACAACCATTTAGTTTTCAAAATTATGCTTGTTTTCAATCTTGTTTTCATCTCTCCTAAATAAACATTTTGATCACAAAAATAAGTTTTTACTTTTTACCAACTGCTTGTTTTTAGTTTTCTAGACATGGCTTGAATTTTGACGACACTCTTAAAATGTAAACAACAAAATAAAGAAACCAATCATTGTAATTTCAAAAATAACAATCCAAATGGTTATCGAACAAGACTTTAACTTTTAAAATTTAACTATAACTTAAAAAAGACCGAAAGAGTTGATAACAAAACCGAGAAAAGTGTTAGGAAATAAGCATACATATTAGAAAGAGAGCAAAAAACAAAAATGCTATGAAATGTGCCCGGAATTTATGCAAATCTTAATGTAGATTTTATTGGATGATGTTATAAAACCAATCAAGATGATCCTATAGTTTCTACTTTTAGTGGAAGTGTTCATTTGCAAGGCCAAGAATTGTGTGTATTTCAAGGAGAACTTCAAATCTATTTCAATAGTTGTTCTGTGTTTACCTCCTCAATTGTAGCTAAGGCATGACTGCTTCTCTTTCTTTTGTTATTTGAAGTGTTAACGCATCATTTTCCAGGGAATTATAATCAGCCCAAATGGATGGGCAACGGCTGCGACAATAGATGTCGTATATGATGTATTGCATATGATGGGACGTGACGACATTTCAGTTGGTCTTGGAGATGTATTCGCCATTGGAGAAGCAAATCCATTGTTTCCTCCTATTGGAGACTGCAAGTATACCAAGGCCATTCCTTATGGTAGTGGAGGCTTCTTGGACTCGGATACACTTTATGGATTTGCTCGAGACTTACCTCGTAGTCCTAGAAGGTATTTCTTCATATGGTTGGATGGTTGTTTTCTTTTTTTATTTGTTCATAGTGTGTGAGATTGGGAGCATTGGGATTGACGGTCGAGGGTATATATTTAAACTAGTTGAGCTTGAGGTATACGATCAAATTAACCATGATTTTATGATTGTTTAGCAGTAGATAATTCCCACACGTTGTATTGGGTGTTTTAAGTATGAGTTTGGAATGACTTTGTGGAGAGTAAAAATGCTTTTGGCTAGTTAAATGCATTTTTCAATATTGTCTTGCCGTTTGGTTAAGTTAAACAGAAAGTGCTGTTAGAAATTCTAGAAACATCTAAACTTGTTTTAAAGCGCTTTTAGAGGAAGTACTTAGGTCCTCTTTAATATGATTTTCTAATGCTTAAAAATGTTTTTAAGTGAAAAAAAAAAAGAATTCTTAGAAAACTATTCCAAATAAACCCTTCTTAATCAATGGTCATTTTCAAATTATTTACAGGAAAAACACTTCACTTAAAAGCATTACTCTCAAAAGTCATCTACACTTGCTTTAATTTCCATCTGACAACATAGCTCAAACGTCTTCCAATATTTGGTAGACCTTTGGTGTCACTCAGAACTGATACTTACTAGGGTGTGCAGATCTATTTATGGATAAGTAGAATGGGTGATAAAACAAAATAACATTGGTTAACCATTAGTTCTAGTTTTCATTGGAAATGGAATATAGTCATTTATATATGATGATTATATCTAGAAAAATCAATTGCTGTGGAGATCTTAATGGATGATTTTCTTCAAACACATGCAATATTGCTACTGCACAACTGACCCAATTTTGAACAAAACCAATTTCCCATGCCTTTTCCTGTTCAGATATACAGCTGAAAATTCAGTGAAGTTTGGAGCATTTAGAGATACTGATCACCCTGAACTCAGGCAAATGTCTGCACTTGATGTTTGGAAAGACGTTGTACAATCGCTAGATCTGGATGCAAAAATTACTGTTTTAACCAACGGACCTTTGACGAATCTCGCTCAAATCGTACATCATAAAGCCATAAGCGCAAGGATTGAGGTAAGCGATGGTGATCTATCATTATTGCATAGGCATATTATTTATCATTGAGGATTGATTATGTGATGAGAGAAGATAAGCTGCGCAGTGAAAACATTCTTATTGGGTTTAAAAAACACTTTTGGTCCTTGAACTTTCTGGTAGTAACAATTTAGTCTTCAAACTTTAATTTATTCTAGGTATTTTATTGCATTAATATGGTTTTATAGATGTGAAAATTAGCAAGTTCACTGGATTTGAGTATCCAAATTGAATAACATCATCACGTAGTATCTACGTTTTTGTGGAAAATCCTGGTGCATGACAGTTTATGCTTTTTGATGTCTAATTAGTAACTGTATGAAGCTTTTTCCGCCCTTTTTGGAAGAGTGAGTACTGGATTAAGTTATTAACTACTAAGCTTAGCCTACTAAAATGTTATAGTAAGAACTTTCCAGTTTCTTAGGAAAAAGATTGTTCTGAAATGAATATTTGAAGTGTGAAGTATTACAAAATTCAATACTTTTTTTAGGCACAAGTGGAAATTCATATGCTTTTACTTTTGGTACTAAAAAAGGTCACTTTAAACACAAGATCGTGTACATTGAAACTGTTATAATCATTGTATAAAAGTTTATAACCTCAACCCTCTATCAATGTTAAATGGTCCATTAATCAAACAGTTCAACATCTTAAAACATCATGCAAATTTCAACTTATAATAGGTCAAAAGTGTAAAAGAGTTTCGAAATGAATTTCAATTTCTATTAAATTCAATGTTATATTCAAGCGTTAGGAATTAATACATGAAGGTTGTAGAAAACCAAGAACAAGTTCAATAGTAACTCAAACATTGTCTTGATTATTTGTTGTTGCAGGAGGTATATGTAACTGGAGGACATATTAATTATGGTGTAGACAAGGGAAACTTGTTCACTATACCTTCAAATGAGTATTCAGAATTCAACTTCTTTCTGGACCCTATAGCTGCGGATGTGGTTTTCAGCTCAGAATTGAACATCACGCTTATCCCATTGAACGTGCAACGTAGAGTAAGTTCTTTTCACAAGATCCTCAACAAGTTGAAGCTCGGAAACAGAACACCCGAAGCATGGTTCTCTCAACGTCTACTCTCCAGGCTATATGACCTTAAGCAGAAGCATCATCAATACCATCATGTGGTAAAGTTGCTTACTTAACTTGATTTTTCCATAAAGATCAATCTGCTTTTTATATTGGTCAATTAGGAAGTAGTTTCTTAAGTTTCTTTATCTCTGCTGTCTCTTTGACATCTTAAAGATTTTTTTCATGTGGAACATGCATTTATAATCAATCTGTTGAGAACCATAGTTTAAGAAGAGAAAATACTAGGAGTCTGCTAGATGGGGTTTTGGTTGTTTTCTTTCTTAGAAATATGAAATTACTAATTCAGTCTCTAAACTTTGACAGTTGCATCAGTTTAGTCCCTACACTTAACAGTTTCAATCAAATCTCTCAACTTTATAATGGTTCGGTTACATTTTTCAATCACGAGTTCCTATTTCGTATATCCTCTAAAAGACTTTACATATCAATTGGACACAAATGCTAGAAGATTTGGTATGATTATGATGTGAATGACAAAGAACATGAATAAATTGGACAAATGTTCAAAAATAGATTACAAATCAAAGAAATTGAAATGTTAACCCTAAACCTTAAACCCTAAACCCTAAACTAAAAGCAAGGTCGTTATTGAATACTTTTAACAATTTTTTTTTTTTTTTTTAAACAGGATATGTTCTTAGGAGAAGTCCTTGGTGCAGTGACCTTGGCTGGAAAACATTTGAATTTGAAGCAAGCATTCAGCTTGAAGCCTCTCAAGGTAATCACAAATGAAGGTGAATCAAAAGTAGGGCAAACAATTATAGATGAAAAGAAAGGGAAGTGGGTGAGAGTTTTGGAAAGTATAGAACCACTTGCATTTTATGAAGATCTTGCAAATGCATTGGCTGATGAAAAGCAAACTGCTGTCATTGCAAGTTTTGAAAGCCAGAAAAGGCTATGGAGTGCTTAAGTACTGATTTGATATGTTGAAGGAAATGTGTTGAAGAGTGTACATAGGGAGCTCAATGATGAATAGCTACACAAAAGACAACCCTTCTTCTATCATGCTTATGGGTCTCTTCTCAAAGCTTAGTTAGGAAAGATGAGAAAAAAAAAAAAAAAAGAGAATAATTTCTTTAGTGTTATAGTCAAGTGAGTTCATTTTAGGTTAAATACCAAGTTTAGTTAATAAACTTCTGGATTTTGTTTCGAATAGGTTATTGAATTTTTATTTTTGTGTCTAATAGGATTCCCGAGTATTAAAAGTGTATTCACTTAAGGTAGTTGCAAGAATTACAAAAAAAAAAAGAAAAAAAAGAAAAAAAAAACGATTAGTATTTTTTGCAAATCCAATAGCACAAATTTAAATTTTAGTTTCTATATATATATTTTTTTAATTATGAGTAATACTGAGATGAACTCATCTTATGCATCTCACCCTTGAATTTATCACATGACAAATTATAATTTTTTTAATCATGTATCTAAGTTGACGATATTTTTTTGTGTCATCGTGTGGTGGTCTATACTTGGCAATTATCCCCTTAACTTACAATTTTTTTTTAAAAAAATTATTTTAACGAGACTTTATATTGGATTGGTTATAATAGTAATTTCATATTTCTAAGATTGTTTGACCGGCCCAATTCAGCCCAACCTATTTATTCATTGGATTGGATGGATCACTATTTGCATGATCGAGCTAGCCCATAGGGTGACCCCATGTGAGCCATATTGGGATCGATCCATCAAACTTATCATTGAACCATCCTAAATATACATTTACATTTATATAGTTCTTCATATATTATATTTTATATATATATTAAAAAAATAAAATTTGTAAAATTCTTTTTTATCGTAGCTTTTAATTAACATAAAGTTTTAAAAAGGGTTAAAAACTAATAAATCTCTTAAAGACAATTAAAGAACAAATAAAACTTTATAATATCAATAATTTTATCAAGAAAAAGTAAAATTCAAGGGGAATCGTAAAAAATGACAAATTGGGTAAAATATTTACAGCAAAATCCAGTGCGGTGGATTTTTGTCTTTTGATAGTCTTTTGGGACGAAGGGTTACTTATTCGTTTTTTTCTTTCATTTTTCTTTAAAAAACTTTAAATTTAATAAAGATACAAATTTATAAAGTTTCATTAAAAATTCTTAAATATGCACATACAACCACACACATATATGAACGTTTAAAATATATATTCACCGTCTAATTAGATGGACTCATAAGTCCAGCAAAAGCTCAACCAAACTTTGATCTAAAGAGCTAAGTTCAAAAGTTAGGTCACGAGCTTGACTAATAAAAGTTGAATTGATCCGATCTAGATCTAAACAATGTATAAGGAGCGATTGAATTTGAGTTGAATTCTGAATCATGACAGTATAGTAATTTATCTTAATTTAATATTTACCTGTAGTTATAAATATTTTTAGAGATTTCTAAAAAATTATTATTATTTTTTTAAAAAAACTCTCTAAATTTTTATTGTAAAACTGAAAAGTGACGAATTGTCAAGTTGGTTAAAGGAAAAAAAAAGGAAAATAAAGATTAGAATTTTTTTGTTTTGTTTTGTTAGCCGCACGCATCCCCGCGCGAAGAACTCCCTCCCCGCAGTCGTCAACTCTCGGCCTCGCTGACGGCCCGTCGCTGGTCACCGGTGGTCGTCCACCGTTCCCGCCGCTGATCCTCTTTCGCTGGCCGTCCTGCTCAGATCAACGTTGCCGTTGCTGTTGGTGAGGTTCTCGTGGATCTCACTCTCTCTCTTCTACTCGGTATTTTTGTTTCTTTATTTGAACTTTCAGTTTATGTTCATCTGCCAACCTTTTTGTTTACTGAATTACTCAAATTTTCGCTTCAGCTGGTTTTTCTCAAATGGGTATTTTTCTAAAATTCTCTCCAGAATTCGGTTTGAAGGAACTTCATGTTTCCTTCCTCGTTATTTTGCTTGTTATTGTGGTGATATTATGTAACAATCTCTCATAAGGCTGAGAGAGTTCTCCTCATTGATGAATAAGTAAAGTACAAGAGTGTTTATAGAGGGAACATAAAATAATTACAACAATAAATTGAACCAGTAAAACAATATGGAAACTAATAACTACATCAGTAATTATACGTACTGATTTTTTGTTTGTTTGTTTTTGCGTCTGCCAACAGTTGTAGGTGATTTTGCCACATTACAACATGGTGTGGTGCAGCAACTGTGTCAAAAGTGTTGCTGGGTCTCGAGATGAAGCCGGTTTCCTGTTAGTTTTTATTTTGAAAATTTAATCTATGACCGTTTGTCTTATGATATGAAGATGCTCTCTTGGCTTTATCGTATTTTACTGTTGGATTTTTTTTTTAATCTTTGTTTTATAGATACTGTGATATGTGTGGGAAGGTGTTGGATTCTTACAATTTCTCTCAAGATCCTACTTTTACAAAGGACTCTGGAGGGCAGGTACTTAAGTTCTAGCTGGTTTGCTATAGTTCCTTTCTTTTTTCTTTTTCCTAATTAATTCTTGTCCTGTTTGTGATGTTGTAAAAGATTTAATGTACTGTTATTATCCCTAAAAATTGTCAATTCTCTCCTATTATATTGTGGTATTGCTGAAATACTCATTTGATGTCTGAATGAATTTGCAGAGTCAATTGTCAGGAAATTTTGTTAGATCTATTCAAAGTAATTATTCTGCTTCGCGAGAAAGGACATTAAATAAAGGTTTGATGTATGATTTACTCTGTCTTCTTATGATAAACATGTGTTATATTTGTTTTCTCCAAGAATGCTATCTACCTAGATTCTTCAAAATTAACTAAACCTATGAACTTTTGTATCCTATATCAGCTTATGAAGATATGAGATACATGAGGAATGGTTTAAACATGGGTGAGAGTGATGAAATAATTCGTGTAGCCGGGTCATTTTATAAAGTAAGTTTTTGTTTGTTTGAGCGCTATGTATATGATGTTTTTATGTACATATATATTTATTTCATTGATGTTTCTTCATCTTTAACTTGCAAGATTGCTTTAGAGAGAAATTTTACACGGGGACGCAATGCAGAGTTTGTTCAAGCTGCTTGCCTTTACATTGCTTGTCGGTATGAGATTTCCCCTTCCCTGAATTACAATTATTCCTGACATTTATTCTAACTGATCATATATTTTTTTTTTCATTGCGTTAAGTGATGATATAGATTTGGTTATATAAGGCCATATAAGAGATTTCTTTCTTAGTTCATACTTCAGTACTCCAAAGTTAATAAAGAGATTTCTTTCTTAGCAAACAATTTCTTGTGATCTCCCAAGAAGATTGATAGGAAACGAAAATGCTAGGCTTCTGAATGATAAAATCTCAATGAGATCATCCATTTGAAACTCTTTTGTACCTATGATTTATTCGGTCGCTTTCCACAAAATCTTCTTTTCTGATTCATACTTGCTGCCTACCATTATAGCCATTCCCACATGTCATTGTGCTCTTTATTTCTGTGAAATTTGTGAGTGTCCAAGTCCATTTATGCTCATCTTGACTAGTTTTACAAGAAATTTAACTAGGATTTATAATATTTGACCTTGAAACATTCATCCAAACATTTTAAATATGTGGCTAGTTGTTAAATCATCGATTGGCCCAAAAGCGGCCAATCGAAAGCTTAAGCTGATGAGTTATAGTTTATTTAATTTTTTTTTATGAATAAACACATTTCATTGAGAGATAATGAAAAAGTTACAAGGGGGGCAAAAGCCAAACCCCAAGAAAATCACATTACAAAAAAGGATACCAACGAAGATTAATTAGACCCAAAGGATATATGGTTTATTTAAGTATATTAAGACTGTGACCCTACCTCTCACTTGTGGGCTTGAAAATATGTAGAAGACCCAACAAGTGGAAATCAATTTTAATTGGGGAGTAAATAAGATTAGAGGGGTTTGAACATATGACCTCCTACTTTAGGGTTCGGGGTTAGATAACGTGGGTTTCTATGCCAAACCATTTAGTAATGAAAGGAGTAACTCATCTATCTTTTCTCAATGTGAGATCCTCAACATGCCTCCTTAAGATGTTACCGCTTTGGGTTCACCATTTTTAGATCAGTCCCCAATTTTTGTTTTTGGACCAACTGCCGCTTTTGGACTTTATGAGCTTCGATACTATGTTATCGGATGCCCCCGAAGGGAAAGGACTCTGATACTATGTTAAATCGTGGATTGACCCAAAAGCACTGATGACTTATGGTAATTTAATTATATCAGTAAATGACTTTTGGATTTACGTACTATCCCTTTGATTATTAGACCACTTTAGTTTCTTCTTCTTCTTCTTGTGTCATCAATGAGTTGAAGAAGTGCCATCAAAGTTTTGTTAGGCCAACACCAATAAATACGGAAGAGATTCTCCCTAACAAGCAATCATGAATGGACAAAAGAAGAATAGATTCATTAAAGTTTTTAACTATCTTTACAAAGAGCACACCCATCAGGGGTAAGAGCCATATTTCGAAGGATGCTTCGCAGTGTTTTAAAAAGCCCTCTTGGGCGCGTGCCTAGGCCCAAGGCGCAAGTTTGGCGCTTCATCTTGAAAAGGTGAGGCTCACAAAATACAGGCACACGCCTTTTGTAAAGCCCCAAGGCTCAAGGCCCTGTGCCTTGGGGCATTTTCAAAAAATAGGAATAATTAGTGTTTTCCTTCTTTATTAACTAAAAAAATCAAACTTACTAACCTGTATGCCAAATTGTTTGTGTTTAGAGGTCTGTTTTTACATTTCCACTTCAACCATGTTTTCTTTTCTTAAAGTTGTACTTTTATATATAGTGCGCCTTACATAAAAAACCCGTGCCTTTTCTTTTGTGCCTTGCACTTAAGCCCTAGGAGACTGTTGCGCTTTATTGCGCCTTGAGCTTTAAAAAACACCGATCCTTTGGATTTGACAACAAGTATTGAACCTCTCAAAAAAGAAGACCCACAAGAAAACCTTCTCCTGTTTTGGACAAGGAACTTGCTAAATCAAATTTTAACGTACCAGTGATCCAGAGCTGCGTGATGCAAAATCAGCTTCGACAAGAAAGACTTGGCAGAAAACTTACCCCCATTTTTAAGAGTCCGTAGCATAGTTATCATCCTGTGCCCACCTTTGAAAGAGATATTCTTCATAGTTTCAATGTTTTTCATAAAAATGTCATTGGAGTCTGGTTTCCCAACACGTCAAATTATATTGGAGGCCCTTAAAAGAATAAGAAAATACAAGAAGCGTGATTGTGACCTAGTTCTTTGTCAAAAATAAAAAATGATAGTGATCTAGGTACTTTGAAGAATCCGAAAGCTTTCTTTAAGCCAACTCATTATTAACCTTTCACTGTCACTATCTCATTGCCAACCCTCCTTTTTTGTAGCCGTTGAACTGACTTACAGTTTGCGGATAAGACACTAAATTTGCTAAACAATTTCCTCTCTTCCTCTAATGCGAGTTGGAGAGGGTTGCCTCATTTGGGTGAAAATCCAAAGGGAAAGTTTTGTGTTTAAAAATTTCGTTTAATAATGTATGATGTACTAATATCAAACTTGTATTTTTTTTTTTTTTGTAGGGAGAAGAATAAACCATATCTTTTAATTGACTTTTCAAATTATTTGAGGATAAATGTGTAAGGAGTCTCTTCCTTTAGTATATGCATTTTCAGTTGTTGGTCTAATTTTTACATATTAGTATTTTTACACCTTTGATCTTGTTTGCAGCTATGTGTTAGGTGCTGTATTTTTGCAACTTTGTAAAGTGCTAAGACTTGAAGAGCATCCTATTGTTCAAAAGCCTGTTGATCCTTCCCTCTTTATCGATAAATTTACTCAATGTAAGTATTTAATGCACTTGAGTTGCAATTTTAAATGGCTTTTTTTGGTATTCTTGAAGAAAGGTGGATATAGTTACTTTCTTTTTCAGAAATGAGAAATGAGAAAATTTCTTTGAAATGATGAGAGTGTTTAATAGTGAAAATTACAAAGTTCCATTGAGGAAAAAAGAAAAAAGTAATTTAAATAAAGTTAAAACATCCTTGAGAAAAACCAAAAATAGCAATCCGCACAAAAAGACACCAAGAATACTAAGCAATTAAAAAAAGTAATGCAAATAAAGTTGCCATGGTTTTTCACTTTCTTTAAATTTTTTACTTTTTGATAGAGTTGGGATGTCTTGGATCTGTTATATGGTGCTTCGAATGACCAAGTGTTAGCAAGCCGAGAGCCAGGGGTGGTGCGCCTTGGTCGGGTTCGGGGGCAACGCGCCCAAAACCTATTTAGAAATTGTATATGACATTTTAAATTATTTATGGCTTATTTACGTTTATGACCCTAGAATTTAGAGAAGTGCACAATGTAAACTCTCTAACCCTAGAGGCGCTATTATTCTGCATTTTATAAGATTCTCACTAATAAAATTGTTATCTCTTTGCCCATGGACGTACCTAACACACTGTTAGTGAAGCACGTAAATTATTGTCTCAATTCTCCTTTATTTTACGCTTTTTGTATTCTTTGTTTGGCGAGTTCGTAACAGATAGTATTTTTTTTGGGATTGAACCTCAAACCTTGAGGTTGATAGCATATCATATCTTCTTTAGAATTTTATCTTTCATTATTATTATTATTATTATTATGTTAATTTGCATTTTTAATGTATTTCAAGGTCTTGGATATTTAAATATATGCATAGGGTACATTTGAAAAATAATTAAAAAAATCATGTGCACCCAATGTTTTGGTGTCATGCTTATTTTATAAATTAATATGCTGTCTTGGTATGTGTATTTGTTTCCCATGTTAGTATTTCTTAGACTTAAGTATTTTGAATACTGAGATTTGATGAACATAATGGTTCCTAGGTTTGCTTGGAGGAACAAAGGACGATGGAATGAAAAAGGAAGTTTCCAAAACTGCATTGAAGATCATAACCAGCATGAAGCGTGATTGGATGCAGGTCTGGTATGGGGACTACCATTTTTTCTATTAACTTCATTTTGGTTCTTTTTGCAGTTGATTTTGAGTACTAAAGATTCTTGCAGACAGGGAGAAAGCCTAGCGGCCTATGTGGTGCGGCTTTATACATATCTGCACTTTCTAATGGTGTCAAGTGTACTAAGTCAGACATTGTAAGTAATGTTGACTGTTCTCTTTCAGTAAGTTTGAAATTACAATGTTAATGTTTTCTTTTTGCACTTCTTTTTGATGAGGAACATTCTTTTTGAACTTGAATGATTACCAAATTTATTGTCTTTTATTTTTTATTTTATTTTCTTTAATTATTATTATTTTTAAAATTAAACAACTTTTCATTGATAAAATGAAAAGAGACTAATGTTCAAAGTACAAGGAAATGGTTAGGAAAGTAGATGATTTTTGGAAAGGTTGAATCTAAAAGCTACTGATTTTTAACAATTAGAAAACGCTTTTGTATTAGTTGGGGGGGGGGGGGGGGTGTTCCTCTCAACCCCTTGCCTTTAGGTTGTATTTCTCTTTTTTTGTTCGAATATGTTTCTCTGTTTTAAACTAAAAAAAAAAAAATGAAAGCTACTGCTGTGAGCTTTTACAAGTTAGTTAGAATGTAAAAAGGGATTCTCATAGATTAATTGATAATTTTATTCACTAAACAATAAAGTTGGTTTCAAACCAAAGATTTAGCAGAAAAACTTGAATGCCAACTAAGTTTGAGAAAAAGCACACAAAAAGTTAGGTTACAAGACTATGCAAACAACCACACAAAGAGGGTAGGACAGTAGAAGAATAAGAACCCAACATATGCATTAACAACTTTTGACCGTCCTTAAAAAGAGATAATCTTGGAGAGTGTAGCTTCAACCCAAAGGATTACGATGGAAACAAAGTACAAAGGTGCATGTTGAAAGACCTGGGACAAATTCAACCCACTTTACATAATTGAAGACCACAAGCTTATTTTTTTTCTTCTTTTTCTTATCTAATATGGAATGGATATGCCTTTTACCTTTGGTTGTAGTATTTGTTGGTTCTATTGTCTAGGATTCATGCCAATTTTCAGAAATATGCATTGTATATTTCAAGAATTTGTTACAAAATAATGCAAATGGAATGTTGATGCCTTGAATATAGAGAATCGTGAAGCATCAATGGATATTTTTGAAAGAAATAATGAAATCCTCAAACATTGTTGTACCTTCATATGATAAGGAGCATTGTTGATGCCAGCTTAAGTAGCTTTAAGGAAATATTCCTCCAAGAATTAAGCTTATAATCTTGGAGACTCCTATATATAGAGAATAAAATCCTATTGTTCATGTAATTTCTTCTTATTTTGATATATTGTTTGTTGCTGTCTTATTTATGATGTCATAAATTTATATCAGATAAAGATTGTGCATATTTGTGATGCAACATTGACAAAGCGGTTAATTGAGTTCGAGAATACAGAATCTGGCAGCTTAACGGTAGGTGATCTTATTTTATTGAGAAGTCTTATTTTACTGTAAGAACTTGATATCCGTTAGACATAAAGCTAAGGTTGTTTGACTTTGTGTAGTCGAGGTTATATGGGATTGTGGTTGTGAAGCGGTTTAGTTTTTGATGATAAAAGTGAGATTTTTATGCAATATATATTTTACTTCTTAGTTTATTTGACTCTGAGTCTTACCTTTTTTATGCGATGGAACAGGAGTCTCATATCTGTCCTACTCCATTGAAACTGGTTCTTAATTATATTTATATTTTGAAAATGGATAGAGTTATTTGTTACGGAAAAAATATATTTCTACTGCTAGCTCAACATGATGAAACTTTTATTATGCATTTTTTGTTTATACTGTTATTTACCTATACATAGAATCCATGTTTGTTGATTCTTGTTCAAACCCACGAGCACATTGATCTTCTGGAATATCTTCCATCTGGAGATGCGGATATTTCAGAGAAAATAAATGTTAGATTTGGTTGTATTGTCAAACATGTTTTTGCAGACGCCAATAGAAATTAAAATAACTAGTTTATATTTTAAGCCCTTAAATTTATTCTGCACATCTTTTATTTTCAGAACAGGGTACAAACCTGATTATTGACTATTTCCTTGTTTAGATGGAGGAATTTATTGTCATGGCAGACAAGGTCAAGGGAAGCAACTCTTTTACTACTAATGGCTTGAATGCATCGAGTGATGAAGTACTTTGCGTGCATAAGAATGAGTGCAAAAAGCCATATGCTCTTGGTCTTTGTAGAAGTTGTTATGATGATGTGAGTCTCTCTCTCTCTCTCTCTCTCTCTCTCTTTCTCTCTCTCTTCCATGCTAAAATATGGGATACATAATTGTGTTTCCTTATTGCACTTGATCGGGGATCCTCTTCTTTATTATTTATCTCTTTTGGTGTACGTCTTTTTTTTTTTTTTTTTCCTTTTCTCTTTATTTGCTTCATCTTTTTCTGTTGATCTCCCCCCTATTTTTCGGGCCTCATTTGGAGTTGATTTGGCTGGCTATCGTGCTTGCCTTTTTTTCTTTTTGGAGTTTATGGGGTGAAAGGAATCGTCGTCTTTTTCAAGGCTCCTTTTCTACCTTTAATCGTTTCATGGATTTTGTTTTATCTACTACTTTTTCTTGGTGTAAAACAAAGTACCCTTTACTCACTTTAGTTTATCTTTTTTAGTCCGTAATCGGCACTCCCTTATGTAATCTTCCTCTGTTATTCGGTCCTTCTCATATTTCATTTATCAATGAAATGTTTCTTTTACCAAAAAAAAAAAAATTGTTCGGGCCTTATTTGTAATTTTTGATGTTTATCCCTTTTATAGTCTTTAGATTATTTCATCAATGAAATGTTTCTTATCCAAAAAATAAAGAGGTGATACATTATTGTACTTTCTTAAGTTCTATCCAATTTGTGCAGTTCGTTGAACTTTCTGGAGGACTAGATGGGGGATCTAATCCTCCAGCATTTCAGTGTGCTGAGAAAGAAAGAATGGAAAAATTAACGGTTGAGGAAGGCTCTGATGACTGTAGTGCGGTTGGCAAATTTTCACAAGGACTAAAACCATGCAATAATGTAATGCTTTCTTTATCAAAATTTTCTCTTCTTTTCCTTTCTTACTAATTGACATCATCATGAATTGCTATGATTTTCTTATGTCGGAAGGTGCTAAATGACTCTAGAGCCGTAGGCAAATTTTAGTGAATGGATAATGTAATAAAGTTTGGTGGAAATGGAATTAATTAGTTCTGTATCAATAACTTGAGCTTTTGAGACTTGACAACATTTCAACCCAATGTCGATTACTTCAATTTGAATTTAAATTTGGATAAGTTCTTCATTTAAAATTGATGGATCATGTGTTTTTTTTTTCTTGTAAGTATAACAAGTGGGGATATCAAGATTTAAACCTCCGACCTCAAGGAAGGAGTGCATGCCGATTACTGTTGGGTTGTGCTCACTTTGGCTTATCCTTGGAAGTTTTAAGATTGCATAAGTTGTTAGTGGGTTTTGTTTTTAAATAAATTGCATCTTATTTGATGCCTGAGGTTGCGAAAGAATAAATGGGCTGGGGAGGGTCAATGAGAGTAGTGTTTGTAAATGGTGCCAGCCACCGCTAGATGTTTAATGGTAGACTTGTGAACTCACCAAGCAAGATGCATCGAAATCAATTGACTAGGGAGTGAGGCAAGTATGGAGCGAGGTTTGGAGGTGGCATGTGAAGGTCTGAGTGAGAGGGATGTGCTTCATAGTTCATAGTTCATAGTTCAATTGGTGGCATACCTTTTTAAGACTTATTGGTTTTAAGGCATCTGTCACAAATTTGTAATTTGTTGACAAAGAGAATAAGTGATGGATTGTGCCACGGTTGCACTGCAAGGATGTGTTTGGCCCAAGAAGTTGAGAAGTAGGAGGTGTGAACTCCACTCCATGTTTGGAGTTGGTGGTCTCACTACTAAAAAACATCAATTTTATATCTTATCAACTTCTTACATTGTGGGCCTCAGGAGTTCACAACTCCCTAAACTTCATAACTTCTTGCTTCTAACTATTTCACTCTTTACACCAAACACAAACTAAGAGAGTGGATTGTGCCCCTATCAAAAGGAAGAAAGAGGCAACTTATGTTGTCAATCAAGCTGTTAGTGTGAGCTTGACATAAGGGCCCAAAAAAGGGTTTTGTTATTTTAACGTGAATGATGTGCACTACAAACCCAAGGGTAGAAATTCAAAGTTGGGGTATTACAATAGAATTACATTAAATGAAATAAAAGTTGATAAAAACTTTCATAATTGTAGATGAATTCACTTTCCATCTAATCATCATATTATGCATGTAATTTGAATCAACGATGTTATAGAAGCAAGGTTTTTTGGTTGATCATAGATATTGAAATTCCATCCATTTACATATGTATTTGTTGTTTTTCTTTTACAGACTGAAAAGGAATCGGACAATGTACATGCAGATGCATCAGAAACTGCTAGCTTTAAAGAAGCTGAAGCGAAAGGTAAGTTGCATTGTTGCAATGCCTTAACTTCATGATGCATTGAGAATTGTTGTCTTCCAAATTCATTGATAGATGTAATATTAATATACCAAAAAAAAAAAAAAAAAACTCTCAAGCCAAAAGAGTTGCGAAAGACTTCCTCAATTGGTCAAAAGTGAATGAAAGCTTTACGAATTAAAAAGAAAAGGATAGCTAAGAAATTCATTAAGAATTGCTGTTATCTGTTCTTGTGGTCTGAGTGTAAAATGTTTACATGACAACGTAATGTTTCAGGAGCTGCAGATGGGCAAAGAGGACCTGACGATGGTGCTAATAACGTTGGAGCTGATGGCCTGGGAACCAGTGCTTCAGATGAATCAGAAAATTGGTCTGATATAGATGATGTTGAGGTTTCTTTCTTTCTTTAATTTTATACGTAGTTATTTTTCTGGATTAATAAATGACATTTGTGGAAAGTTTTGAGTGCATGTTTGGACAAATTGAAGCTTGATATATATTATCCATTGCCCTGACTCAATACCTACCTCTGTATGTGCGATGTAGAAGGAAGTGAAAGAAAATACACCCTGTGTTTGCTGGGATATTGTAGTTTTACTTTCCATTTTAATTCTTCATTTGGAAATCAGTTGTATCTCTCTTCTAAGACTTGCCTGCCACTTTGGTGCTGTGCATTAAGCCTGGTTACTGGCACTGCTCAGTAATAATCATAATTTTGGTTAACATTGAAGTTTATTTTTTGAAACGGAAACAAGCTTCTTTATTAATGATAATAAATGAGACAAACTCAAAGTACAAGAGTATTATATTAAGAGTAAAAGAAACTAAGGGAAAATACAGGATAAAACTAAAACAAAGACTATACTCAGGCAACATAAATATTAGGCAACCTAAAAATGAACCCAAACAGAAAAATAGCGAGCTAAAGTCTGGGAATTGCACAAGAATTGAATGTTGTTTTTGTTTTTGTTATTGGTGGATACTTTCTTTCTTATTTCACAAAAACTGAATGTTCATTGCGAACAGGAACACTTGATTTTGATGTATGGATACTGTTCTATTTTGTGTTTGTACTTTGGTAAAAAATTAAAATTCTTTCTTGAAAGGGAAAAAAAAGTAAAGAAAGGGAAATTAAAATGTTTGTCTGGTGGTATATAATTGTTGAGTGAAAAAAGAAGGGGAAAATAGGTGGTTTGTCTACTTGGGAGTATGCTTCATTAAATGATTGATCTTATATCATTTAAATTTTTCAGTATTTTTTTCTTGATTTCACACTTGATGTACAACGACCCAAACGTCAATATATTGCATAGGTTGACGGCTATCTTCACAATGAGGAGGAGAAGCATTACAAAAAGATAATTTGGGAAGAGATGAACCGGGAGTATCTTGAGGTGCATATTCTCATTCTATTTTCTCTGTTAGTAGACTCCTTTAAAGTCAATTGTGAAAAAAGGGACATAGAATTACCATATACCCACAATGAACTGCTGCTGTCAGATTTCAATTTATTTATGATGCATTTGGTCATGTGTAACAACTTTTCTGGAGTAACTTTATGCGTGCTATAATTATTGCTGGCCTGTTCCTTGTTTGTAACTCAACTATGTTAAACTTTTTACAGGAACAAGCAGCTAAAGATGCGGCCGCAGCTGCTGCAAAGAAAGCTTATGAGGCCAATTTCCAAAATTGTTCAGAAGATTTGAAGGCAGCAAAGGATCTAGCTGAGGCTGCAGCGGCTGCTGTTGCAAAATCCAGAAAGGTTTTTGTCTTTATTTGTCTCTCACTGTTGTCATTCACATCTTTGTGCTCCTACTGAATTTTTTACTTCCTATCTTTCTAATATAGCAGAGGATATTGCATCCTCTTTCTCTCGTAAATTGTTTTTATTGATATAGTTGTTTTCTGGTTAAAATATATGTATACACTTACAGACAATGTAAACCCCTACATTAATATCTTTTGGATCTATAGAATCTAGGACTGATTGCTATTTGGAACTTTTTGTTATTTGCTTGATCCTTCAACTTTTTTTTTATTTGAGTACGACCGGGCGTGAGAGGCACTCGATCCTCTAGATTTTCAAGGGCCGCCGAGGGTGCACTGAACACCACACGACGTGCGGTAGTCTTCCTTAACTCAAAATAAAGATTGTTGTCCTAAGGAGGAGGATGTCCTTTTGCATCCACCCTTTGTAATTAGGGTTGAATTTAGTGTTTGTTTGGTTGTTTGTGTTTTTTATAATAATAATAATAATAAATAATATTATTTTTTTTCTTCTCTCTTTGTTGTTGCTGGTGTTGTGGTTGTGGTTGTGGTGGTGGCGGCTTCTTGTAAATCTTGTATGTCTAATTATATGGGTTTCAATACGGCGACACTCAGGCACCTCTAAAGTTTTTGTTGGTTCGAGTGAAGGATTTTTTATTAAAAGAAAAGGAATGTTGATTAGGCCTTAGGGTCACAGTCCATGGGGATGGGGTATGGCATAATTGCGGCTTAAACGCGACTTGATGGCTGCTGGAAGATCATGGTTGAGATTAGAGATGGGTAAGACAATGGCTCGAGTGGGTGGAAGGGGAGGTGGGGAGTTCCTTTCTCTCTAAATTCATTTCTCCGAATTCTGAAAGGACAAAAGAAGACCTTGGCTTTATCTTTTACCACAATGGCCCAAGAAAGCCAATGTTTCACATTCTGGAAGCAGGAAGATGAGTGGTGATCATTCAGCACCTAAACCAATATAATTGCTAAATATGCTATTTTATAGGCTCAGTTGTCTTAATTTTTGTGCTGATAATTGTCTATAATTTGTGTGCAGTTAATTGTCCAAAATATATATTTTGATTCATGATTCTTATTTGCAGGAAAGACAACGAAAACGAGCAGCGGAAGCCAAAAATGCCACTCCTGCACAAACTGCAGCAGAAGCCACACGACAAATGTTGAATAAAAAGGTCCTACTCGTAAATTCATTTTTAGTGTTTGTTCTAAATAAAGCTGATCAGAACATTGGCAGACTTTGTTTTGATGATGGTATTCTTTAATTGATCTCTGATCTGATGCGTTGAGGCGTTTTAGGGTCTGTTAGTAGAATATAACTGGACCAAATTATTTTGTATTTTGCTCTAATACTTGTATATTATGCTTACCTATTTTAAGTTATGGATGTCTAATATTGTCCATTCTACTTTGCTTAAGTTATGGTAATTGAAAGTAATGTTTCTTTGCTTATATCTTTGCAGAGACTCAGCTCGAAAATCAACTATGATGTGTTGGATAAACTTTTTGACGAATCTGTATGTTTCTATTGCGCCTTTTTATTTCACTAATATTCGAGAAATATATATATATTCGGTCTGTGAAACTGGGAATAAAATTACTCACTTTTGAATTATAAGAGTCGTGAAATTCTTATGATCTTGCTGTGAGTAGAATTTGTGTGACATGATATAATATTAAATTTACTTTCACGTTAAGTTTTCGGGTCAATCAATGAGTTAATTTAGCACGGTATTAGAGCAGGAGGACGTGTGTTCAAACCTCTATAATGTCATTTTCTCAAATAATATTGATTTATACTTGTTGAGACTTGACTTCAATAAAATTTCAAACTCACATGGAAGAATATTGAAATAATTATATAACTAAATTTATGCACCCATAAAATTAAGCTTTGGACGATTTGATAGAATTCATCACATGCTCGTAAAGATTAAGTGCTACTTCCTTGTTTATTTTGGCCATGGATTTATTCATCCTCTTTCAAAACGTGTGCAATGATGGGATATTGTATTGTGATCTACATTGCAGGCTGCTATGGAGCCTTCGACGAAAAAGAAACACGAAGAACAGACGGGAGGGACCGACAAGACACGAAAAACAACTAAAGAATTTGAAACCACAGAGGAGCAGGATGACGATTATGATGATGGTTATGGAACATATGGTTCTGGTCTCTATTACGAGAATATGGAAGAAACATACAACTATGAACAAGATTATGGCTATGATGAATATGATTGATAACCGATATATTCTGCGATTCTCATTCAGTTGTTCGAGATTCCGAGCTAGTGTTTGCTGTCAATAGTTAGCTGATCTTATATATATACACATATTTTTTTGCTGCTGTCTTCTGTTAGATGAACATTAGGCATGCGATTTGAATTATCTTTGATTTTGCTCTACCAATTTGTTTAAAAAATCACATCAGAGCCTTTTGTGCTCATTTTCATAAAGTTTTCTTTTTTGAGATTAGAGCTTATTGGATAGAGAATTTGAAAATAAAGAGGTCAATGAAATTTTATGTTTTCATATGTGTGTTTGGTAGCAGATTTTGAATTTTGATTTAAACCATTGTTTCAGATATGTTTAATGTTATAAATTTATAGATTATAAAACTAGTTATGGTTGCTAATTAATATTAAATTGCCAATAATTTTTTGTTTGTTTATTTATTTATGAATGCAATTTATGTTAACAAATTTTAATAATTAGTATCTTGAAATATTATATAATTTATGATCCATATTATTTTTTGAAACTTTAATTTTTCTTTAATATAGTTTTGCATTTTAAAATTAAAATTAAAAATCTTGATAAGTTATTTTTCATAACTTTTTTGAATTTTTATTGGAGGTGCAGGGAATCAAACCCTGTGCCTTTCGCATGCGCTCTACCATATGAGCTACACCCCCTCAATTGATCATCATATGTTCATAAAAGTATTGGAACTTGTAGATTTTGATTCGGTGTTTTTTTTTAAATCAATAATTTTTAGGTATATTTTAAACCGTTTTTATTAGAAATATTTAAATAAAAATGAGTTTTATTTTAAAAAATATTTTTTTTTAAAGTCAATCCAAACGGGTTTATGGTAAACTTATCTCTACTAGCAAATTATATATATAAGTTCATATAAGTTGAATTGTCCTTTAGTTTGTCACGGCAGAAACAATGACACCATATTTAGAACACGATTGAAAGTAGTTTTAAAATGGTTAAAATCACTTTTATTATTATTTTTAAAATAACTTTAAAACATGTTCTTGATAATTCAAAATCAATTATAATGGATACAAAAGTACAAATTCAAACTTCACTTAATGAATTATTAAAAACATGTTTGGTAATAATTTTAAAACTTTTTCAATAATTTCAAAATCATTTTCAATAATGCTCATATTCATGCATCTCTATTATTTGTGTTAAGGTAGGTACGTCATAAAAGGTGCACATGAAATTTTGTTTCAAGTGTTGACCTTATTTATAAGTGTATGTACTTAAAAGGATAAGGTAGAACTTATCCACATGAAAAATATTATTAATTATTATTATTTTAGTAAAGAAGTGCATGTGTATAAATTAAATAATATTCCCAATTAGCAGAAGCAATCAAATTATAGTGAAAAGGGAGATTGACTTTGTTGATATAAAGGAATCTATTTCTGCTAAAGAATATGAATATATA
>JBBPDJ010000008.1:951267-1038845 GCA_037974625.1 Cucumis cinereus | reverse complement strand
ATAATAATAATAATAATAATAATAATAATAATAATAATAATAATAATAATAATAATAATAATAATAATAATAATATTATTAGTAGAGATTAGAATATGATATATTTACAAGTCTAAAATAGGATATAGTAACTTTAAATTATTGTGTTTTGGTTGGTTATTTGTTACATATTGGATTTGAGGCATTGGCATCCAACAACTCTTTCTCTACCTGCAAATGTCAAATTACCCAAATTAAGAGTTTCATTAATTAACCTCCTAATCTTCAGATAATTAATTAACCAAATATATATATATATATATATATATATATATATATATATAATTAGCATTTAATGGTTTTGGATTTTCATCATTAATTCTTTTTTCTACTTTAAAATTAAAAACTTTAGTTTGTTTGTTAATTTTTTGCCTTTAGAAAAAAAAAAAGGCTTTATTTCTTCTTTTTTTTTTTTCAATAGTTTTTGTTTTTTTATTTTAGAAAATAAGAAACAAATTAAAATATCATTTTGATATCTGTATTTTGAGTTTGGTTCAATTTTAGTGTCCTATATTTTTAAATGTCTAGTGTTTTGGACAATGTATTTTTTATAAAGCTTCGTTTAATCTCTAAATTGTATCAAAATTTGCTAAATAATAGTAATAGCTTTCATGTGAGAAAATATAATATGTGAATATGTGTTAGATGATAATCTTAAGAATTTTTTTTAAAAAAAAAACTTTAAAAAAATCAACAATAAACCGCCAGTAAAAACAAAATTTAAAATTTATTGAAAGTTTTGCTTTAAAGATATATAAACTAAAATTTAATAAACTTGAAAGTAAACTAACAAAAAAATAGTTTTTATTAAGCAAAAAAATATTTTTATTTAAAAAGAACTTAATAAATTGAATAAATAAATAAAATAATTATCAAAAGAAAGTTAATCTAAAAAATAAAAAAAAATACCTTAAAGAGAGTCTCCAACTTGTTCTTCACTAAACCAAATTCCTCCTTCACATGCTGTAAACATTTTAGGCACCTACAATATCAAAACTAATATTTAAATAATAATAATAATAATAATAATAATAATAATAATAATAATAATTTTCATTACAAATTCTTCGATTCTTTTATGGTTTTCTTCTTAGCTAAAAAATAATTGACATGAATCGGTGAGAAATTTTGAATCTCTCAATTCCAATTGTTATACTAAAAAAAATACTTGTTTAAAACATAATCTAATAAAACTTTATAAATAATTTTTACAATTGGATAAAATCTTTGTAAATAATTTTTACGAATTTTATTAAATTACACCGACTAAATTTCTAAAATTTCTATTTTTTTTAGAACAAATAAAATGAATAAAGCATAAAAAAAAGATTAATATTAAAAGAAACTGACCCTTGAATATTCATATCCTGACAGTCGTTGCGAAAAGCAATGCAAGCCATCTGCACTTTGTTTGCTCCAATGCTGTGTTTATTATTATTTCAAACACTCAAAAACCAACACTTTCAACTTTATTATATATATAATAAATAAATATTTTGTTACATATCACAATTAGCTATTAAGTTATATATTCATAATTAGAAAGTTTGAAGTTTGAATCTCTCGCATCCGTCGTTCATTCGATGTTCGTTCATTCATGTCGTGACATCGAGATATTGATTATTCGGTAAAAGATTAAGATAAAAAGAGAGGATAAAGAAAAGGGTGCATGATGAACCTTGAGCTGCTGCCTTTCAACTGGTGAACATAAGCATCAACTTTCTTGAAATCAATACACTTCTGCTCACTGTTTTATTGACAAAAAGACAATGAAAAATGAAATTATTTAAAAAGAATAATAATAATCATGATAATTATTATATAATTATGTCCTAAAAAACATATCTAATTAATTATAAAAAAAAAAAATCAATTTTTGGACTTACAGAGCTTGAGCAAGTTCATTGATGAGTCTATGAGAATCTTCAAAGAAAATGGTAACCACTTCCTCTACAAACTTTGGATTGCTCTCATCTTCCAGACTCTCAAGCTCTTTAAATTGATCATTCAAATAACCCTAAAACAAATTACACACATAAATAATATTATTATAAATAAAATATTTTTTACCAAAATGAACATATAAGTCAACCGACGTATAAATGTGTTCGTGAACCAAGGGTATGTGGTTTGAATCTTCTTGACCCTATTGAACTAAAAAGTTTACCCATAAAATTTGAATATTTACAAAAATCTGACGAGACCCGAAAAAAGCTTTGTTTGAAGTGGATAAGACACTTAAAAGTAAAAAGAACTCGTAGTTTCTTTATACTAATACGAGTTAAAAAAAGACAATTCGATCAATACAAAAATTGTAAACTAAAAACATGGATTATATTCAAGCAGGTTTAGTTTTCGAATACGAGTCGAACTTAGTTGATAAAACACCGATTGTAACCGATCGTCGAGCTTCGTTTAGGGTCGACAGATTTGTAAATAAATAAGAGAATTTAAAGAAAAAATGGGTTTTCTGTAAATTGTATTTGATATATATAATCTAACCTCTTTGAAGAGTGAGACTTTGTAGTGAAGCAATTGGGTTTGTAAATGAATCACATCTTCCATTGTTGAAAAGCTTTGAGGACTTTACACACAAAGAGAAGGTAAGGGAGAAGGAGAGAGAGGATTTTATAATGACAACTTAAATAAATAAAATAACTAAAAAGTAACTCATCAATTATATGAGCCAATAGAAACTCATATGTTTTTTTTAATGTTATATTTGGTACCTTCGACTTGTTTTATTTCGTTCGTGTAATTTCAAATGTTCAATTTAATCACTAGTAAAAAAATTACTGTAAATGACAAAACTTTTGAAAATATTTATTAAATATAGCAAAAGTTTAGATTCTATCAATGATAGACGCTGATAGATTTTTATAAGTTACTATCAATATCACTAAGTGTCTATCAGATATATTTAAAATTTTGCTACATTTTATAAATATTTTAATTCTTTTGGCTATATTTGAAAAATGTTCCTTTGTAATATATGTATTTTCTCGAAATAATCTCTTAAAACCAATCTCGAGTTTTATTTTAAAGTTTAACTTTCCAAAAACAAAAAGGAAGATTGATCATCAACTTTCTTGCTATAAATTTTGAAAGATATTTACACTCTATGTTTTTCCTTTGTATGGGAGTTGTTATTAATTATTATTCCAAAGTTGATAAAAGTTAACTTTAATACTAAATAATTATTTAAAATTTAAAATTAGGAAATTAAAGTAAAAATATTACAATTGGTTTAGAGTGCTAAGGTAGGAAAAATGCTGGATTTTAATTTTAATTTTTATTATTCCGAGAAGATTAGAATTGTTCCAGGTAAAGAATTTATAAAAAAAACACAAAAACTATTTTTGAGATTTTATCAAATTATGGAGACTAAAATTTATTTTTTTTTTCAAAGTAATGAGATCAAATTTACAATTAAACATTACCATCACGGATTAATCTGGTGATAAACAGGAGACATGATAATGATAAAAGGGCTAAAAGATCACGAGTTTAACGTATGCATGGTAGTCACTCATTTGACATTTAATAGTTTACAAGTTTTACTACACTAAATTGTTATTGTAAAGTCAAATAGATTATGTCGTGATCAGATTAATTGAGGCTCGTGTTAGTTCATCAAGTGTTCATTATGGAACCTTTTGTTTTGTTTTATGTGTCCAAAGAGGATGACTTACTTGACTTTGTGTGTATTTATAATAATAATAATATATTATAAGCCTCAAAAGTCTTTCTCCATTTTCTACTTTCTTTTGGTATTTAATAATTATTGCAATTATTATTTATTGACTTTCATACTTAGAGAAAGAAACATATATTTATTGAAGATAATATATATTATATATACATATTCCTATTTTCAATTTTAGTGTCAAAGTTAATTGAAATAGACATTTTCCCATTAGGTTTGTGAGATTGTGAACATTTTTTTTTTTAAAAAAAAAAAAGATTATATTTTTATTTTAGGAGGCAATGAACCACAAGCAAAATGCCACAACTAACCATTCCTAATTATTGAAATTAATTATTGATTTGATTGACTTTCATACTTAGAGAAAGCAAACAAATTAATTATTGGTTTTTTATTTTTTTAATCGATGTTCGAATAATTGTTATCTCTTCTTCTGCATTCAACAGATCTTTAACTTTTACATCATAACTCTTTCTCTAAAGTCCTCTCTACTAAAGATTACAAACTTATCGTTGTTGTTACGTAAAAGTCAAATGCGATTTTTCCATCAGTTGTTGGTTTATAGGGACAAGAATGATCTACTTTTCTATTAGAAAATTGAGAAAATCCAGACCAAATTGAATTGGTTAAGATAAGTCATGTGGTTAAATACATTCGAAATTTCACATCTAGACAATCATAAATCTAACCCTAAGAAGAAAAAAACATATTAATTAGGGTTTAGAGGATTGATATTTGGTGAATATATTGAGAACCACATGTGGATGTGTTATTATATAATATTGATTTCCTTTAATGAACAAAACCTTTTGTGTGGTGTTGTCATTATGTGATTGGACAAGAGCTGCCCAAAGGGAACATGGGATACCATCCATTGCTAATTGCCATTACTCTCTCAACACATGCCATCTCTCACTATTCTTCATTCTTATTACTTTCCCTTTTGCCCCTCCATTTACATATATATATATATAATATAATATATATATATATATACACACTTTGTTTTTGGTTGGTACAATGTTTAATGTGGAGGGTTCTTACACGTGTTGAAAATCCTAATATATATATATATATATATATATATATATATATAGGGATAATAAGTACCTAACTCTTTTTTAAAAAAATAAAAAGGAAAAAAAAAACTTTTTTAGTCACTTTTGGTGTTCTTCCTCAAAAAAAAATTAAATAGGTATGATATAGCTAAATATAGTTTGAAAAACTTTTTACTTCTATTGCATGAGGCACTGATATAGTATTTGTCATACACGTTTTGATATTTAAGTAAATAGTGAAAGACTTTGAGGAAGTTTTAGGGTTTGAGAGTGAAAATCGACTTTTTTCCGTGGAGTTATAATGATGAATAATTTATAGGAATAGATGACTGTTTATCTACACAGTGCTATAAAATTTGGTTAGAAGGGTGAAGAAAGTGGTTTGCATAACAAAAGGAAAACCTACTCACTGATGTATGATGTATGATGTTTAAGTAGATATACAGTGAAAATGAGTGCATGGAAGTTTTACGATTTGAGACTGAAAACTAACTTACTTTCTCTAGAGTTACAATGATGTATAATTTATAGGTGTAGATGATTGATTATCTTCAATAGAGTTTCGAAGCTATAATTAAAATAATCCTTCCAACTCATTATGTCGGGGCAAACCCTATTAGTGATTTTTCTAGGCTCAGTCTCAACCTTGGTCGTACCCAAGCACCTTCCCATAGGCCCTATTTTGGTCCTAGAGTGCTTCTTTTTCCTGAATCTAAGTTTTTTCAGTCATATTACTTTTGTTTATATTTTATGTCGAGTATGCCATTCAGCGTAAAATCATCCGTAACATTAATAACAATACCCTCCATCCTTATTTATCACGCAACACTCCAAAATAAATTGTGTACAGTGATGTTGTTACTTTCGAAAATAAAAAAATATGTCAACTACCGTTAAACTAGCTCTGTTCATGTCAACATATCTTATCTTTTTTAGAAACAAGACAAAAATAAATAAAAAAAGTTAGTACTACATTAGTACACTACCTTCATTGATAATTTATTTGTGTGAGAATCATACAATTCTTAATAACTCGAAATATCGTACGACTAGAAATTTTGTTGGATAAAGTTAAAAGTAAATAATTTTGTGGTCTTGTTGTCAAAGGTAGAAGACAAACAAGTTGTTTAGAAATGATATAATATGTATTGTGATTGGTCCCCCATAGTAACATGGGACACATCTATTATATTCACTTTTTGGTTATTTCTTTGTCATTTTGCATTATTTATAATATAATTTATAGTGTGACATTATTATTAGTACCAACAACCCACTTTTGTGTTCTTATCAACGTGTCGATATTTGTGGTCTTTAACATTGATTATCTCTATTTCAATTATATCAAAAATTGATATGTCACCACGAAAAACTAGATGCATCATTACAAATATCCATCCTCGTGTCGATATATAAGTAATCGAAAAATTTTCACATTTCATTGATATTCATGTTGGTACCGATATTTTAATCTTTGAAGTTAGGTATTTTGGATTTGAACCTCATGTACTTTTTTGTCGCTAGCTAACATATTGTATGGCAATTGAACTATGCTTACTTTGACGTGAATTGATAATTTTTATTGAATATCATAATTTTGTATGTGTAATAATATAAACACGACATTTAGACTCGTTTAATAATCTTTTGGTTTTTTAAACTTAACGTTTCCGCTAATACCTCTCTATGTTATTATTCACTTTGTTGATCCTTTGTTTTTGCAGCAATAATCCTTAATTATTTATGGATTATGCTAAAAAATGAGTGAGACTCTCCCCTTTATTTAAAATTTTAGTGATTGAGAAGGGAGGAAAAACAATGAGAAACAAGAAAAAATTTAGGGATTCAAAAATGAAAAAGGGATTGCGTGAGATATCAAAGAAAGGAAGAAAATGTAAAAAAATGAGATATGAGATATATAGACAAACAGTTCTATCCATATACTAACTAATACGACCATCTTGAAAAGTTGAGGATACTAAGAGTGTTTATAGATTGGGTTGGACTCGAGCACTTTTTAGACACAATCCAATTGTTCGGGTTGTATATTTCTTCAACTCAAATAACTCTTATTGAATAATGAACCCAACTCAACTCAAACCATGAATCACTTGGATTAGGTTTCAAGTGAGTCGAGTCATTTATTTAAATTTCTCCTAAAATTAAGCAAAATGTTAATAGGTAAAAATTTTGTTTAATTATTTCATATATTAACTTAAGATTAACAACTCAATCTCAATTTCCATTATGAAAAGGTTTGTCCAAAGTCTAAAAAACTAGTTTTGAGACAACGTTAGAGAATAAATTATCCAAAAAAAACTCGAAGTGATTAAGATAAATATTTGTGCATATAATAGTATCATAAGTAGGAAAAAAAACACATTTTTAAAAAATTAATAATAAATCCAGATTGGTTCAAATTGTTTCTAGTGGACCCATGAACCAACCCAAATCATAAGAGTTTCGAGTCCTCGATTTTTTTAACCGCCCTAAATGAAACTTTTAATTAAATAAAGAGAAAACAATATATATCCATCTTTCTCTCAAAAAAGAAAAAATTACAATAAGATTTGAAAGTAGTTGCCATAGTCTCAATTCTTCCAATAGCTCATTCATTAACTTCACAAAATAACATCCACAATCTGAAAAGTGAAACTATATATCCAAACAAGAACATGAACCCAGAATGGATAGAATAACATATTGTACAACAAGAAAAACCATTCATTTTTCACTTTATTTTTCTTCTTTTTTTTCATTTTTCTTCGAAGAATGAATAATAATAATAATAATAATAATAATGATAATATTACACAGCAATGGTAAGAACCTGACCACACAAATCATTTAAACTATGAATTTTAGATTTACAAGTATGTACACAGAGAAATTGAAAGGGAGAAAAGAAGAGGAAACCATGTTATCAGTCCCACCGTTGCTACCATCAATAAACATATCACTTCTATTTTGTCAGTAGAATTGTAGTTGTTGAATGAAACCCAACAACCTCAGAGTTTTATCAATTAGGATATTGTCGCTCGCTCTATCACCACGACGACAACCAGCAGACGGTTCTCTCAGCCATTTTAAATCCCAACAGTCGAGTATTGCGGCACACTACGGCATGCAAAGGAACGCTATCCTGCAAGATGAATTTGTGGGATAAAATTAAAGAATGGTGCTGTCAATAGGGACTATATATATAAGTGGTGTTGTCAATAGGGACTATATATATAAGTAAACCGAACACAAGAAAGAAATGTCACAGTTAGATAATGGAACCTTCAATTTATTTGAAATATAAACGAAAATGTACAAGTTTTTGCAAGGAACAAAGCTTTCATTTAAGAAACAAAAAGAGATTAATGCTTAAAATAGAATGAAACAGAGAGAGAGAGAGAAAATCGAGTACAACATACGAACTATGGTGGAAAAACAAAGGCATTCCAAATTTAAGCATAAATCTTCTTTAGAGAAATCAGCAAAAGAACTTGGAAAAACGACGAGGCATATAAGTTTGGTTTCTACCAATTGTGTAATCTATATAAAACAAGCATCTATTGGAATCTCAAAGCCACCATGGGTGAAATGTCTTCTATTAGGGTGCAAACCATTTCTCCATTTGGTTATACGCTTGTTAAAAATACATCTGAAGTACTTTTCGGTCAAAACACTTGGGCCAAAAGAACTCTGCATGAGCCTTTGCACTTCACAACTTATATGCTTTCAATTTATTTCAAAAGCACATTTATGTTACATCCAAACATTTTTTTTTTTCCCTACATCCCTATACCTTTAATACTGTCACCCTACAGATTATGTGTGTGCATCCGTGTTAAATTTGGTAATTGGTCAACTTAATTCTTTAGAGTACTGCAGAGCCGTTACGCATGACAACAGGACAGCAGATTTTGCTTCCACAAGCCGTGCTAGAAATAAGAATGTGTATTAAAAAGAATAAATTCACCCAATTTATACCTTCCTCAGAGAATGCAAACACGCCACCAAGCATGTCATCAGTGTCCCCATCTTCCTCAGATTTCTCCCTGTAATGGGGGCTACCACTACTGTCCATGTCGTCGGTTACAGCTTCTGCTGGGTCACGGCAGTTACTAAGACCCGTAGCTTTACAATACTCCTCTTGAAAGAATGGTTCGTAATCGAATGAGTCACCCATTGGTCCCTCATCAAGAATATTCATACTCAAGTCAGAACGATTGGAACTTGTATTTGAGCCCTCACTGGCCCCTCCACGTTTGGATGACTGAACTGCTTTTAAAATAGTTCTATCAGTGGAAAGTGAGCAACTTGTTACAGTTGATGGGCTGTTAGTAAAATCACTGCCTTCAACTGGGGAAAATCCGGTGCTAGATTGTTTAGAGGAAGCCGAGGCCCGCTCCTGAAAAGAGTTCTCTTTCATTACTGGTGAGGGCAAAACAGATCCATCCTTTTCTTCCATCTTAATGTCACCCACAGACTTGGCTATGGGTGGATAAGATATACCTGAAAATCAATTTAGAAAATTAGGGGGAAAAGAGACGCTGGATTATAATGAATTGATGATAAACACACAAAAAAAAAAGCTTGTAATAACCATCTGAATTTTCCTCCAAGCCAGGTGAGTTTAACTTTAAATCTGAAATAGTAACACCTTCTGAATACTTCATTCCAGCACCATGAAAATCTAAACTTGGGCTAGAGCTTCTCGCTCCATCGTGGCTCCTGCAAAAGCAACCAACTCCAACTTTCAGCCAATGAAGTGCCTTCACAATTCGCTAAATAATATGTAACCGCATGTAATTAAGATAAGCAATTCAGTATCAAGTAAGTGTCAAGAACATATATTGGAAATATTAGTCGGATAGTAATAAGGCCATAGTGGGAATTAGATAGTGGTGCATTGGTGTTATAAATAAGGGGAGTTGGGCATCTAGTGGGGGAGATCATTTTTTTGGGTACGCATTATCCACTGTGGAGACTTTAGGAGAGACTTTGGGAGAGATAGCTCTCTCGAAAGCCTATTAATATTGTGATTTCTTCCCTCATATTACAATTATTAATCATTATTGTTCTCATATATTTTCAGTGTTTGAGTACCTATCAATATCACAGGTCTTACTCACAATCATTCTCTTAAAAGACTGAAAGAAATGCACACATAAACAGCAAAAGACTACTGAAATAAAAGGACAAATGGATTAAGACATCAGCAATATCCTCAGAGAGAAGTTAAGCAACAATTAGACATGCAAAGCTTCAAAATAAATCTTTTGCATTACAGAGGTCTCAAGAACCTAATTCATCTTGCACCAACACCCGTACTTACCCAAATCGTGAAAGATATCAGAAATTTTATCTGTCACTCCCTGGTAAGGTTGCTGTACACGGGATCCAAAGTTTTTTTTTTCATTTATTGCTTGAGGCACAAGGGGAAGCTATATGAATCTCCTAAACATGTATATTGATAGAGCAATACTTGCAGGCTAAGAAGCACGGACGCTGACATGGTACAGGCGATACGACACGGCGACCCACCAATTTTTTAAAATGTAGGACACAACACATCGAGGACACATTAGTTTTTCTAAATTAATTATTAATACCAATATTGTTTTAAAAAATAATAAATAATAAAGATGAAATTTAAGTTGTTTTAGTCGACTTTTATCTGAACCATTTACCGTTCTCTGAACCTAAGTTATCATCAATGGATGACCGCGAAGCAAAATCGTCCCCTTCAGGGAAGGGGTTTAGACAAGGAGATCCACTTTCTTCTTTTCCTTTTATTCTTGTATTGAATTGTCTTAGTCGTCTTTTATTCTGTGAAACTCACAAGCTTCATGATCAATAAGCACGAGATGAAAATCAAAGGTCAAAAGAACTATCAGAAGAAGGCAAGAGAGAGGCCACAGAGGGTAGCCTCTTATTCGACAGGTGGTAAAGATGAAGCAACCAAGAGAAATGCAAATGCTATTAGAAAATAATTAGATTTAAAGTATTAAGGACATATTAGCAATTAGTTAAAAAAGTTGTTATGGTAGCTTGTTAGAGGGAGTGCAGAAGTGGAAAGGCAAGGCAATATATTTGGGTCCATTTTGCACTCAGTCGGTCAGCAAGCCCAAAGAGGCTCAAACCGACCGACCTACACCTATTTTAGAAAAGAAAAAGTAAGACTGCCCACAGTGCCCACTACTCAACGTGAAAAAACATGAGATGTGAAAACCATGGGCAAGTTTCCATGGGTTTCACTATATAGGTAATGAATACCTATTTAAAATTATGCCAATACAGAATATTATTTATCCAACCCAATCCCTACCCCACCTGTTTCCCTCATCCTTCATCCTTTTAGGATCCTCTTGAAGCATAATGGTATGATTTCATTCCTCCTCCAAAAGGAGTTTTTTTTTTTTTTGGAAGACACCTTTCGACACATGAGTTTTTCAAACCAGGCCCTCACTTGATTGCTTTGTATAATGACCATCCCCACTAAGAATAGCAACAGGCATACGACAAAATAAAGGAAATGCATTAGAAAATTTTGGAACCTAGAGTGCTCTATCTCTTTTGAGAAGAAAGCTAAATCTATGCTATAAGTCGAGAGGGGTCATTGCTGGCTTGATTGTAGTTTTTGGTTTTTTTGGGCCTCACCATGCGTTAGTGGATGTCTACTATCTACCAAATCATCACTTTCCCTCCATCTTGAAGACCTTTTTTATCAACATGTGGAGCTGTCCCATGGAAATAGTTTTTGCTTCTTTTTTATTGAGTGTTGTTGTGTGATGATCACCCTAAGATTAGACTCCAAACACGAGCATCTCGTCTCCCAAGCCTAAAGTAGAACTGAAGCAAAGAAAGAAGAGCGGCTACCTCCGTCATTTTCCTATTGGACCAAACAATGGAAACCAAAGGAAAAAGGACAAACCAAGAAATTAGAGACTCGATGATTCTCAAAGAAAGACAAATGATATAAATGAGTACGCATAATAGCAAAGGGGTCTATCCCCCCATTGATCTTTCAAAAAAAAAAAAAAAGTTTCCTTAGCTTCCCGACAACATGATGAACAAGATGGGAGAAAGAAGGGAGCTCAAGCGAAATATCTTTCCAAAGATTTTGCTGCGTGCCTTTAACCCCTTTTGCCACCCATTCAAAGGGGTTGGGGCCATGCTTAATCGCTCGCAATAATCTTATGCCACAAAGATTTAGGCTCATGAGAAAAATGCCAAAGCCATTTAGCCAAAAGAGTTTTGTTGCATAACCTAAAATTTTCGAACTCCAACCCCACAATTAAAAAATAAGCAGTTGATCCATCCCCCATAGGAGAACAAAGGATGGTCCATTGTTGCCGTTTTCCAATTTTTTTGTCCAATGGTTGGGCTGACTAGTACAATAGCTGATGTTTGGGAGAAAGAAGGGAGCTCAAGCGAAATATCGTTCCAAAGATTTTGCTGCGTGCCTTTAACCTCTTTTGCCACCCATTCAAAGGGTTTGGGGCCATGCTTACTTGCATTAATCTTATGCCTCAAGGATTCGAGCTCATGAGCAAAATGCTAAAGCCATTTAGCCAAGAGAACCTAAATTTTTCAAACTCCAACCCCAGTTCAAAAATAGGTAGTTGATCCATTCCCAATAAGGCACTAATGAACTGAGAGAACAAAGGATGGTCCACTGTTGCCGTTTTCCCTCATTGTTTCGTCCAATGGTTAGACTGTCCAGTACAATAGTTGATGTTTGGAACTCCAATCAGGTTGCTTGGATATATTTGAGTTTTTGTCGTAACCTAAATGACTTGGAAATCATTGAGTGGGCCAATCTTTCTCATCTTATTTCCTCGATCGTTTGAAGGAACCTAGACGATTATTGGTCTTGGCAGTTGGATCCCTCCAATAAATTTACAACTAAATCTCTTATGGAGGCTCTTATTGGTATACCTACATCAAGTGCTAATAGTCATTACTCTATGTTTTGGAAGGATAATTATTACTCCTTTGCATCAATTACTACTTTAGAAGCTTTTGGATAGTCTTTGGCCTTACCAAATAACATTTATGATCTCCTTGCTTCTACTTTTGTGGGCCATCCTATCCATGGTGTGAAGAAATTATTATGGTTTGCTCTTAACCAAGTCTTTTTCTTTCTCCGTTTTTGTCTCTTGGATAAGAAAGGAATGGTCACATCTTCAGAGACATCTCTTTTACTGATTATAGTCTCTGTATATCAATTGCTAATTAATGACCTTTTCATGTAATCCATCTTTAGGCATCCACCTTTAGGCTTTTGGGATTTTCTCCCTTCATTTCATTTTACAAATGAAATACATTTCCCCTCTCAAAATAAATAAATAAATACTATACATAACTTCTTTAATTAGTATTTCAACAACTCTTTGGTTCTCAACCCATCACACAAGTACCATTTCTTGCATAAGTAAACTGGAACGGAGGTCTATCAGGTTATGCATCGGCCCAGTTCTAAACCCTTAATTACACATTTACCAAATGTTCTGTTTTTTCACTGCCATAGCTGCTTGGGGAGAGAGGTCCCTTTCTTCAGCTTGCTAGTGTGCATCGGGCTTTATGGGTTTTGTGGTACGAACGGAATTGTAGGGTGTTTAGGAGTGTTGAGAGATCCTAGGGAGTTACAGTTTCTTGTTCACTTTCATGTTTTCCAGTGGGTTTCGATTTCAAAGGCTTTCTGTAATTCTAGGCGTGATTTTGTGTAATTGAAGTCCCTTCTTGTAAATGGATCCCCTTTCTTTTTATGGGCTTAAGTTTTTTTATGCCCGTGTATTGTTTCATTTTTAATCAATGAAACTGGTTGTTTTTGTAAAAATATGTACATATCAACCAATCCCCCCCCCCCCCCAAAAAAAAAAAAGAAAATGATGCTCGTAGACAAATACAATTTAGTTTGCAAAAAATCTTAACGATAAAGAGAATTTCAACGGCTGGCTACAGGCATAATATGTCATATCGTATATGAGAAAATAAGATGTGAGGCATAAAAAAGAAAAGTTTGCCAGCTAATACATGTGATATTAAAATGAAAAGAATATGGCACCAGATATTCAAAGCAACGTAATTAGACTCAATTATCATCACCTATCAAGCCAGTCAGACTGTATCCCACGAAAATGGTCGAAAACTGGAAGCAAGTCCTTCCGCTTTATTTCAACCTCATGGATAGGTACTTTCTCTATCTCAATCTCCCCACTCATGTGATCTTTCATGCTACTTTGCTCAGTAGAACCAGGAAAACTCATCGTATAGAAATGTACCTGCAGTGAGGCAGAAAGAACACCAACTTAATTGATGCCTGAAAAATAAAGAATTCAAAAGGGCACTATGACCAATACCTTGGATTTCTGCCAGATAGGTATCCTCCCAGAGTTTATCTGCACCTCAGAATTGGATAGATACAAGAGAGAACGGTCTGGCTTTACCAATTCCTGGTTTTCAAGATGATTCTCCTGTATGTAGGATGTATCCTCAGCAGATTCGACAGTTTCTTTTCTCCTGAGAATAACTGAAGATATGCATTCCTCCCTCTCTGGCCATGCAGCTCTTCGGCAAACATCCCACCATTGAATAGGTTCAACTCTCACTCGCAGTTCCTCATCTTTCATCTGCATTGAAGCATTTGGACTTCTCAAAACAGTTTCACCACATTCTCCCCCCATTGATGGAAGCAGTTTATGCTGAATCACATGGCCGGAAGGAGTATACACCAACAGATGCTCCAAAGTATTTGAACTTAATTGAGGAGACTGCGGATTCTGAGGTATACAACTATGGAAAACAGCAGAAATAGCACCTGACGGGATGGAAACCTTTCCAGATGCAGAAGCAGCAGCCATACTGACAGTATTAAGCCAACCTGAGTTACAATTTTTTATTCTGCTAACCACAGAAAGAGTGACAGGAGGAGGAGGAGGAGGAGGAGAAAAGGATTGCTGGTTTGTGATAAAAGTTGAAGTTGACCACCAAGGGACACATGAAGCTGGTATAAGATTAGGCCCATCAACAAAAGAATTGTGCATTTGAAGAACAGTCTCGCCTCCAAAAGGTGAAAGAGCAAAAATGTGGCAAGTTCCACGGGATGAAACAATAGCTATCCATTGACTATAGTGGCTAAAACAAATGTCTTGTATTACCTGGATTAAAAGCAGGAATAAAAAGGACCACTCATAAGCACATAAAATATAATGAAAAGTAAAAGGTAAGGACATACAGCTGATGTCAGGCCACGATGAAGCTTATAAAGGTGCACATGGGAGGAGCTCCAATCATAGCTTTGGGTGCCCGATCCATTTTGTATGCGGGATGGCATAATCCTAAAAATGTTAATATTGCTACCGTGTGTTGAGGCAGTGACTAGAAGGGTCCCGCTTGGATCAAAACAAAGAGCAGAAATTGGACTTGAGTGAGCCTTAAATTGTGATATAACAGCTTTGGAGACAAAATCTTTCACAACAACCTGCAAAAAGAGCAGCGATGAGAATCGGGGGAAAAACTATCAGAATTGTCTATATTGAATAGTATAAATATGCCTCCCAATTTTTCTTTTCTTTTATTTATTTATTTATTTATTTTGACCAAAAAGGATGAAAGAAACAACCTTCATGACAATGAAAGATTCTTTGAGTTTATTATCTTTCTTGGTTCTTTAGTTTTTATGGCTGTCTTGAAGCAAATTTACTCTTTCTTTAAGAGTCTGATATCCGTTATCTTACATCCAAGGGCATTGGAACATCTTTTCTAATTCCAAGGGCCTGAGCAATCTGCCCGTCTTTCTAATTTCATCATACCAATGAAACTACAGTTGTTTCGCTCTCAAAAAAGAATGCACTCATTCAAATGATAATACTCTAACTGGCCATAGGAAGCATATAAGAAGTGGATACCTGAACTCCCTAAAATGAAGGAGACCAAGCCAATACCAAAAAAATTTAGTGTCATTCACCGAACAAGATGCATGGCGTCCATTATTCACAAACATCAGTAGGTTTTTGTGAAATATCCATTTTCGTTCTTTTTTTTTTTCAACAAAAAAACAACTCCACGTTCAAGGGATGCAAATTCCAAAAGTGAGTGAAAATAATAAATAAATGAAATAACAAGTACTTAGAAATATCCGTCTTTTTATATTTTATTGCTTTTAGAAATATGAAAAGAAGATATAATATTTTGATTAATATAACTATTGTGAAAATGTAAATGTAAAAATTAAAAAACCCTGAATCAAAAGACTAACCATTCCGGCAGCATCTGTTTCTGTTGAATGTAGCCGACCAACTTTCCGACTTGAATTTGATGATAGTGGAGAGTTGGAACCATCAGGTACAAACTCTTGATAGTATTTAGACAACGTTTTATAACCCATGTCACCCAAATTAATTAACCCAGCAGCCAAATGCTTACTAGATTCCATGGCATATCGAGCCACCAAGTTTCCACTGCTAGGTGACGTTGATGGGCTTACCCCAGGAGGTGTAAGACTCTGCGGGCTTAAACGGCCAGTATTCGACTGTAAAGGGTTGTTGGAAGCATAAGCTAACCATCTAGGACCCACGGCCATAGGTCCATAGCCAATATTAACCCCAGATGTTCCTTGGCCTCCCAATTGAGGGACTGGATAAGTGAGAACACTAAATTTACTCTCGAGGGTGAGAGCATCAAAGCAATAAATCTGTAAGCAAAAGGAATAAATGATTTAAAACTTTAGAGATATAAACAATGACCATATTTCACAACTAATTTTATATTCATAGAAACACGTGATTGTTAAAGCAGTAGAACTATCAGAAGGTGGTCTTAATTTTTTTGTACCCTATCAGAAAATAATCTTGATTTCCTATAAGCCCCTAGAAAATGGTCTTAGTTAACTACAAGAGCCCTGCAATCCATCCATCTGACATTTTGGGGGGAAAAGAACATAAATTATTGAAACAATTGTATGCCGAGTGTTATGCAGTGGTTAATTATGTTAAAGAAAGAAAAAGAGAATGAATCTTTTCTCAATTATGAATTCAATAATACTCATGAGCAGAGTGCAAGCTTACTTGTGATGCAAGACCAACAGCCACAATTTTGGGACTGCATCTTATCATGTATACAGTTGAGCGAAATCTCAGAACATGAACATAACCGCGAGATTTTAATGAGTAAAACCTAACAGCCATTGGGGAGAGAGCAATGTGATCTGAATGAGCATTAGGATATCCATCTCTCACCAACCCATTTCTGCCACTTTGCATCAAACCTGAACTCTGGGACTCATCACATGCAACCACCAAAAGTATAGGATGTGATGCTCCAAAGCCTTCCTGACCATCAGATTTGGCCGGAAGAGGCTGCATCTGCAAGAATGTGACCGGATCATCCCGTCTTGAAACCAGTTCGCTGACATTGGAAGCATCTTCAACATCAAGAACTTGAAACCCATTTGTATAGCCAACTAAGAGCACATGTTTGGAGAAGGATGGACTGAGCTCAAGTCTGTCAAATCCAGCCCATAATACCTGTTGGGCCACAATTCCAAATTCTTATTAAACTGCAGGTACAGTATTGCATCATAAGAAGAACACATGCAAGGGCTAGTACTACATGAAAGAAATATATTAAAATAGGCTATGCTGCACTTATGATTCACCATCATAGAATATCCACTTGCAAAACAATATTTTCCAGTTCCAAGTTGAATTGGCATACATAATGATAAAGAAACTAATTCAAGGTGTTATACATAGGATAAAAAGAAAATCCAAGAAGGCACCCAAGAACTTCTTTAAAAAAGTTACGATCCTATTGATAACTCGATAGGTTCTCAATATCAAGTTGACAAATTTCCTCGTATTATGTTGCTTCTCTTCTAGGTAGGACTTCTTGTCCTACTTGCGCGTAACTCGTGCTTTATCTCTAACAAACATGGAATCCGATTTTGATATTTCCGGACCAACAATAGAGTAAGAACTTAAGAAGTCCCAAAAATCTAAAGCACTTACATTTCCGGACCAACAATAGAGTAAGAACACAGTTCTTCGTAAAACATCTTTAAAATCCTCATATTTTCCCTAAAAATGGTTTATCGTTCTCGAATCAAACAGCCCTACATAAAGCTAAAAATACACCCTTCCAAATGGTTCTTCTCTATTACTTGCCAACTTCCCCAAAAATATCCTAGCAAAATCAGTGCACGCATACATTGGAAATATTAAAAAAAAAAATTGAACTAAAAAACTCAAGTTGCTACCACTACTGTAACTTAAAACTAAAGTATTAAAAACCCAAAGGAAAGGACAGATCGTAAACCAACTTAGCAACAAACACAAGTCTCCAATGTTTCTATAATAGATGTCCAAAAAATTTGAAAATTGGACAGTATCTCTCCAGACCATATAAAATGCAAATATTGTGAAAGAATTAAAGGAAGTTCTATACTCACAGAATCCACAGATAAAATTACCAACTTCCTATATCAAAAACCAGCAATGGTCATATCCATTCAAAAGGGAAAAAATGCTGAACTAAGTAACGAGGTCACATTCTACTCAATTTTCCTTTTCCTCGAAAGAGATAACGTCTGAGAGCTCGAGAAAACCAAATCTACAGAAGCTAAAAGCAAGGAGAGACTTGATGAACAAATATGCCCAATGTTTAATCTCTCTAATCCTCCAGGATCAGCACAACCAAAAATGACGGCACTAAAGAACCCAGCATCATCAATACAGCCTCTAAAAGCCCTAAAAACATACAAATCACCAAACTTTACTTTACCCCAGACCAATCATGAACACAGCAAAACACAATTTTAGGGAAAATGCAAAATCAGTACCGCAAGTAACAAATTCCCCAACAAAGTAAAACAAAAAAATAGAAAAGTAGCAGGAACCTGGTCCTTATGGTCGTGAGCATCGCCGGAAATAGAGGCAGCGACGGAAGCACTAGCGGAGCGGACACCGGACGAAGCAGTTTTAATACAGGAAGAAATGAATTTCAAAGAATTAGGGAGAAATCCGTTGGCGGTCTTGTTATTAGTGGTGCTGTTGTTGTTGGTGTTAACCTTAGCGTAGCTCTTCATAATAAGATCGAAAGAAGGGGAAGGAAAGGGGGGGGGGGGGGGTGGATTACCCGGCCGTCAGTGGAGAAATGGAGCAGGAATGAGGAGGATCGGGAATCAGCATACGAGAGAGAAGGAGATGGTGACCGCGGTGGGGGAGTTTGCCGGAGAGTGAAACGGTGGCGTATTTGGGTTGTGGTGGTGGTGGTTGCGGTGGTGGTGTCGTTTTGGGAGAGTTTGACCTCTGGGTACAGAGACACGGTTCCTTTCTCTTTCTATTGGAAATCTCTTTTTTTTTCTTTTTCTTTTTTTAATTAAAGTTTTTTTCTTTTTTTTTCTTTTTTCTTTTTATTGTTTTGTTAAATTAAATTGTGTATTTGTCGTTATGTTTTGTTTTGTGTTGTTGAGATTACAACACTATTAAGGTAGATGTGTGTGAAATTACCATTTTCCACGTTGTGCCTCCAGGGTATTTTTGGAATTTGGCTTTTGTTGGGTTTTTTTTTTTTTCTTATTTTTTATGATAGACCTAAACAGCTCGGACTACCCTGCGGTTGGATTGGGTTAGTTTTAATTTGGAATTTATATGGTTCGAAAAATCTTCTCAACCCAACCCAACCCAACTCAATCTATGTATACCCCAACGATATACCAACATGAAAGTTTTAACTCCATAATTATATAATAAAATAATAAATGTCAAGATCTAGATGATATTCATGATAATATTAGTTAGAATAACATATCTTGATCCGCAATAATGGTCGTTAGGAAATCGTGTTTCTCTTCAATTATTCTTTAGAATTTCACAATGGTAAAAAAGAATTATTTCATGAGGTAGAGAGAAGATCAATGTTTGTCTTTATATAGACACGTCCTATTGGATATTTAACTAGAAAATCATGTTTTACTTAGTTTAAGACGGTGGAAAATCAAACATTGGACTTCGAGGTTGATAATATGTATTATTTTATGTCAATTGAGCTAGACTCGTTATCTTACGTGTTAGGTTTTTATTTTATTAATCAATAATCAATTTAAGCACTGTTTAATAGATAAGGGCACATAATTCCATTCCAAAGTGATAGATAGTTTATTTCTCCTATCCAACGAATGAAAATATGTTCATGTGTACATACAATTACTTGTTATATCTATGTTTTAGGTTAAATTGCAAAACTTGATTTGATTTTTGATAACGATTTCAATTTTAATTTTTAAATTTTTAAATGTAAGTTTGTTTCGTTTAAATTATGTACTACTAGCTATTAACGTACGTACATTGAACGAACACTTGAATTCCTAATCAAAATTTAAAATAAACAAATTCTTGAAAACTACAACTCAATAAAGATTTTTTTTTTTTTAAATTTATGCTTGAACACAATTTCTTTATTATGATTTTTACTAAAAGTTTGAATTTCTAGCCAAATTGTAGAAATAGAAACAAGATTTTAAAAACTTGATTTAGTTTTTGGAAACATGGTAAAAATCGATAGCAACACAAACAATCATCTCAAAATGGCCTAAATAATATTGTATTGTTCCCCCAAAATCGTACAGAAGAAAATGTACTCATCGAGTAATTATTCCTAAACAACTACAGAAAAATATACACACAATAAAATACGAAATTTTGTTCATGTGGCCGAAAACTACTCCTATCCATTTGTTTCGAACATTTCTATATGATATTGAGTTGGTTCAAAAAAACCTCTCGTATCTATGTCCGTCGTTAAGTTTGTACTAATTTAGTCTTTTAACTTTAATATGTAATAGTTGATAATTTTTTTAATTCAACAACATGTAAGAATCGAATATTCGAACTTCTGACTTTTTAATTAAGAAACACATAATCTAACTCGTTAGAGTGTCGATCAAGTTGACATTAAAACTCTAAACATTAATGTAGCTTCAAGTTAGGTTTAGGTATTTTAAGTTTTAAATTATGTATTTAATTAAATGGGTTTTAAGTTCTACGTGATTTACGGAATTAATTGATAAGCACATGACTTAATAATTGTTGGAAATTTAATTTGTTTTTTTTCATTTGTGAGAAAGTTTGCTATTATTGGCATTTTAACTTTGGAAAGAAAAGAAAAGACAATTAGGACCCTACGATTGTTAGGAACGTTGTGAATATCAAACTACGTGACTCTTGTCTAACATAATTAAGTTCTGATATAACACGGAATAAGTTGTAGTACGACGAGTAAATAATAATATCACGATATAGAGTTGGTAATCTAGTTTGGTACAAAATCGCTGACATTTTGGGGCCTATGGAACGAAACTTCACTATTACAGTTCTTATATGTTACACATACTTGATATTGACGCATACAAAATTAACTCCTCGTTTTAATATCAGTTTAGGTTCTGTCCTGATGGGAGATCTCATCACTTCCAATATTGGTTTGGATTAAGACGACCTTTTAAGATCCCCTTAAACTAAAACAACACATTTAGACTCCTCTTAAATGTATGGTAGCAATCCAATAGACTGTCTCAAGAACTCGTGTCATTTGTGACCTTCAAGTCAAAAAACATACTGTCTATATGACTCCATATTTCAGATTGTCTGTACGTGATTTACAAAAATATCACTTTGGCATATCTTTAAAATACTGTCATCGAAAACCTTTTCAGTCACTTGCTCGCCCTAACCATATCTCATAGAACAAAATATATACCAACACACTTTTAAAGAAAGATTTGAGGATAAAATAATCCTCATGAAAACCATACATAAAATCCATACCAAATAAGGAAGGCTATTTTCCAAATTTAAAACGACTTAAGCGAAGATATGACGCTCGACATTTCGAGTAACAAAATTATTATCAATTGTAATTATAAACTTTCTACATCAACTTCAAATTTAAACTCTAAACTTTAGTTGCAATCTTAATTCTCTAACGAGCTATTACTCCAAAGTACTTTTTTTTATACGAAAAGTAACACTCGTTCGAGTTGAATTATGGTCTCTATATAATGAAATAGAAAATTCTCTAGTCAAAATGATTGGTACAACAACATAATAATCTAATGGTTTAATACTTTAATTTTAGATTGATTTAATATTAAAATAGATTTAGAAGATAATTAATTAATTAGAGTTAAGCTGTCATATTAAACTTGAACACAAAATATAATTATTCCAACATTCCTTTTGAGTTTTGTATAATAATTAATAATCCAACATAAAAATGGAAAATTCAACATATTAAATGAGACTAATTTCAAAAGGGTTAGTTGTCCAAAACTTTAAATTAAAGTGGTCTATTATCACAAAAAAGAGAGTGGTTCAAACAATATTTTCAAGTCTCATATAGCCTTTAGGATACATTTATTATTGGACTAGACATCCTAATATAAATCAAATTAATAAAAAAAAGAAAATCTACATTTGTGAATTTTCTTTCCCAAAGAAAAAAAAAATGCAAGATTAGAATAATTATGTACATAAAAGATTTTTTGTTTGAATATAAAATTTGTGGATTTTAGGCCGCTCGTTAGCACAAAATTGTATTATCGACATCAAAAAATGTTCGATTCTCTCTTCGACATTGTAAAAAAAGACCAGATTTCAAATCGTAAGTTACAAAATTAATGCATTTCTTGATTTCAAATATATGCGTTGAGAGATTAAAAATTGGTTTATAGAGGCAGTGGAACCCTAATATTAGTTTATGTCAACATTATGTTTTCATAGGTTCAACATTAACATTAGAAAATCGACATTTTCACTATATCATATAACAATTAAAAAATACAAAATAAACAATATATCACTAATGTAAATCTAATATAAATAATATAAAACGGTTAGTTGATGTTGTTTTCTTTTAAAGAAAAATTAGACATGGTAACTTATTTAAAAATCATAAAATGTTTATTTATTAATTTAAATTAATTTTTATTTATTTTTTAATAATATTTTAAGAAATATCCATCTAACATCCACATTTTGTCAATATTTCTACCAACAATTTAGCAAAATTAAAACGTCAATATTTTTATCTGTTGACACTAATCGAAAATGAAATAAAATAAAATAAATTAAGAAAAACTATAGAAAATTTTAAACTTATTTTATTTATAGGAATTGATAAAAAAAAAATATTTAAAAATTTATTATATTTTCCAAATATTTTGGTTCGATGGAGGTTAAAATTTGGTGAAAAGAGTTGAGCGGTCCTCAAAAAAAGAATTCATGAGAGAAACTTTAATAATGTAAAGATAAGGGGCCGAAGGTCAATATCAGGAACTTTTGGGGGTTGTTTGTGCAAATTTGTGAAAAATCATTAAACTATATAACAAACGAACGGAAAAGGGAAGGAACATCTATTACGTTACGACAACGTATACGAATATCTTAAGGAAGATGCTCAAACCATATAAATTCCTTTTTCTTTTTTCTTTTTTTCTTTTTTCTTTTAATTATTATTATTATTCTCATCCTTTAATTAAATTTATAAATTAATTTTATTTTTTGAGGCATACAATAAATACTTTTTATACTCACAATATTTTTCTTTTTTATGTCACATGTGGAGGAAGGCAATAAATAAATAAATAAATAAATAATTTTTTTAATAGGACTAGTTAAAAGGGATGTGGAATGCACCTAGTTAAATTTTGTTAGTGTTATCTCTAGGTCTTAATTATTGGTAGTTTAGGGACTTATTTTGGTGCTTTTATAAGAATTTGAGGATTTTATAGTCTAAACATTGATTTATTGAGAATTAAGAAACAATTTAAGCAAAAATAAGGACTTAGGAGCAACAAGGTTATCTCAAGTAACCCCTAAGCCACAAGATTGGAAAGGTGGGGTTCCTTGTACTCATGGCCTCTTTTTAGGGTCATAGTAAAAAATTCACTTCCACGTTTGTGAACTTACTAATTTGACCCTTAAAAATCACTGACACACTTTAAATTGAAAAAGTCACCCAATGCAAGATGCTCCATACTAGATATTTGATGCTCTAGGTTATATGCTTTATGCTATATACTAGATATTTGATACTCGATACTCTGTGAAAATTGCAGCAACCGAAGCCATTGTCGTTAAAACCCCAATGGAATTTGACATCTAATATTTGGGGTCTACAATAAATTTTTCCCAATATGTGCTTCACAATTGAAACCCTAGAGGAAAAAAGATGGACTTCATTTCACATTTACTACTGTCATCAATATATTTTGATTTAAATTTAATCTAGTCATCATCTAGTCAACATTTCATTAAGTTAATAGCGGTTCTACCATCTCAAAGACTAAAATGAGCATTATAGAAATCTTAAGGACAAAAGTGTTAGATTTTGAAAACTAGAGACTAATATGAAGCTAAACTCAAAACCTTTTGGTCACCTTTAGACCAAAAGAGTACTTTTTTTTCGAAATTTTAATACATAACAAGTGATGAAGGAAGAATTGGTTGATTGAGTAAAATTTTAAGTTAATTTCTTTTTACCCATATGTAATAAATTCTATAAATAGGAGTTTTTCCATTTTCATATGAAACACATTATTATTTTAATACAAGATACAAGATTTACAATCAAGGTTCTCGAAGGATTACTCCTCGAGGCTACTTAAACTACATCAAAAATAGAGATTTTAGATGACAAAATCTATACAACTTAGTTTAAAACATTTACCTAAATCCTAAATCAAATCTTTTTTTAAATTTAAGATTGCAATGGAAGCAATCAACCAAAAAGACAGAAATACACAGCAGGAGTTATCTTACTTTAACAAAGAGCAGCCTTCTTCTAACATTTTCAATCAGCCTCAACCCATCAAGAACACCATCTTTGTACAAGAAAACATGGTACCTTCCTGGTATGAGCATTTTACCTGCACCATGAGAGTATTAAAATTTAGGGACATTTGCAAATACACTAATCAAACCTAAAATATTAGTAAATATAGCACAATGCAAAAACAATTGTAAAATTCAGATCTAGGACCCTATCACTAGTAGAAGTCTATTAGCAACAGAGTCTCTTAGTAATAGGAGTCCACCAACGATAAAATTCATCACTAATGAATTTTACTATATTTACAATTATTTTAAAATGTTGTTATATACTTAATTAGTATCACTTAAAGTGTTGCTCAATGTACTTACCCTAAGATTGATCATCAATTTCCATAAAGTAACACTTCTCTTGCAACTGTGATGAACAAAATGAAGCCTACACATGCTCTGGCAAAATAAGAGGCTGGACTTAATTTGTGGTGAATGCATTTTGTAGTCAAGATACTTGATGAACACTTTCCTCCACTCTTAAGAGACCCATGGCCAGTTGACTTCAACCGCCTATTCTCAACTTCACTTTGTTGGTCTACAACAATGTCTTTATTTGAAGTTGCAGCTGGTCTGACAACTTTAATTCGTTTTGGAACTGCTTCCGCCTGAAAATTGAATAAAGAAAGAGCCTGTTTGGATTAAATTGAGATAAACGCGTTCTTAAAAAAGTCATTTTTATTTAAACTCTTTTGATAAAAAAAGGGTTAAATTCTTTTGATAAAAGAAAAGGGTTTAAAATACATTTAAAAGTGTTTCAAAAGCTATTTGTGAGTAATTGTCAAGCACTCCATTTTTTTTCCCAAAATGACTTAATTGAAAATTAAACACGGATAAAAACAGATATGAATTTTTCCTATGTGGGTTGATTTGTTCTGTTCTCTCACCTTGCTAAGGGATGACACTACTTGGAGTTGAGTTTCCCTCTTTGACTGGATATTTTGTGGACTATCTATACGGTCTGGAACCTTATGGGATTTAGGTTGATGTTGAGAGCTGTCGGAGTCATCACTGTGGTCGAACTTGAGGATCTTGGAAGTGAGTGGGCTTCTTCGAGATTCTTTAATCATTGGCATACTTTTAGTTTGAATCCTTGAACAGGCACTTCCACGGAAAGAGCTGGGAGAAGCATGATCATACTGAAACACATTGAAATATGGATAATTTAGGTCTACAAGAGCAAGAACAGCAAGAGGCCTAGAATTTCTAACCTAAAAAGTACAAACACTTTATTTTGCCTAGTGTGTTAGTGTCCAGACTGTTCTTGGACACTCGATAAGTGTTGGACATGTACCGACCACTTGTTAATTCAACAAATGTGTTAAACACATGCACAAAACACTTGTTGAGTAGACTAAAAATACACATATATGACAATAATATTAAATTTTGAATACAAGTGAAATACATCAAATTAATTTTTTAAGGATATCATTGCATCAACCCATTTACTTTGAATTTCTCTTGATATAAAATTGATATAGATTTAAAAATGCATATTCTAATATGTGTGTCCTTGCTGTGTTTCTACCCTATATTTCTAATGTATCGTAACTTTATGCTTCTTAGTTTCTAAAACAACATAAATATAAGCAAAGAATGAAATTGCAGTGAAGAAGTTGTGCATGTGTCTTTACAAACTCACATCAATCTCCTCAGTCAAGGATTTCCAAAGAGATATTTGTGTAAAAATAAGAATTCATCAAATTCTCTTACCTTCCAGCTTAAAGCTGTATCCATGCCAGTGTCACCGCTGAATCCACCGCCCTGATCTTCATTAATCAAGTTAAGCATCTCCTCCCAGTTGAAATAACTGGTCGAACTATTTGGTGTCCCTTCATGGAAACGATTTTCATCATCAACAAGAACTGAGTTACCATCCTCATCAGTAGGTCCATTTATGTGAATCCCATAGCTATTGATAACTTGGAAATCCATTGAAGTGGGTTCAGGGTCAGAAAACAAAAGGGACTCCAATTCGGAAACACCGTAATCCGAAACCTGGAGATCTGATTGAAACAATGAATGTCCATTTCCTGGAGTCTGAACGTATAATAATTGTTAAGGTTGTTAAACAAATCACGCTGCACTAACGAGGCAACGTCCAGGGACTAATCTTTCTAAATTCTAACCTCTTGATTTTGGTTCCCTGTGGCTACATTCGTCGAAGTCAAAAGACCATTTGGTTCAGGTTCTTCACACATCAAAACATCACTCTCCTCAAACTTTTTCTTTAGGACACAAATGACAAACGACTTCTGCAAGAACAAGAAGACAACAAGGAGTATTAAACTAACAATATGTTTGGATTGACTAGAGATAAAAGTGATTTTTAACAAAGTTATTTTTATTTAAACTCTTTTGATAAAAACTGATTAAAATACACTTAAAAGTGTTAAGAGTACAAGCACATGAAAGAACGGATGCAAATTCCCAGAATAAACGAAATTAGAGTACAAGCACATGAAAGAAAAAAACGTTTAGGGGGGCACACAAAAGAATGAGGGAAATCACCAGTTGAGCGAGGATGGGGTCTGGATGAAGATGATACTCATGTATAACCCAATTGGTCTTGATCGCATTTGGAAGCTTGCCACGGTAAAAGACTAGAGTTTTCTTAGTACCAATCAAGATTTTGGTTCCACGAGCCATGATTTTTCGGTCCTTGCCAGTGGATTTCCAATACCCAGTTTTCGTGGCCCTATTGGATCGACGACCATTGGAATACTTGAAATCTTGAGCAGAAAAGAAAAACCACCGGTGATCCCCTGTTTGATCATGTGACAGGCCTACAAAGAAAAATGTCAGAGAATCAGAAAGGTTGTACAAAATGCAAAGACATGAAAACGAAGAGGGAGAAGCATACTAGGGAGGTCCCATGGCTCATGATTGCAGATATCAACTTGAGGAATGTATTGAACGAGGGATTCTTGACCAACAATCTTGTTCTTGAGATAGTGATTAAGCAGCTCTTCATCTGTTGGATGGAAACGGAATCCAACTGGGAATAGATTGTGAGGAGGAAAGAGGATGCAATTGGCCATGGATTTCACGATAAGCTTTGTGGTAGAGCAGAAGAAGTAAGTAAGGGAGTGAAGAGAAATGGCGAAAAAAAGGGAAATTTAAATTAGGGTTTTCCATTGACCATGAATTGGAGTTTCTACAAAGTCTTCGGCTCTACTTCGTGAAGAAGCTAATGGATTTGAAAGTGGAAGTGAAGGTTACAGAGAAAAAGCGCCAAAGCATACCCCACCCCTACCAACCATACTCGTTCGTACAAAAAATGCTCATGAACAACTTTTAAATATAACCAAATAAATTAAAATATTTATAAAATATATCAAAATATTATTATCTATAATTACGATAGCAAATAGACTATTATTTGTATCTATTTATATATATCATGATAGATAAGAGAGGTAAACATCTTGATTATTATGGATAAATGATGATATTTTATTACATTTAGAAATATTTTTTAAAAGTTTTGTTGTTTAAAATAATTTTTTTTATAAGAAGTTGTTTTAAATGGAAAATCAGCTGAAGATATTTACAGATATAGCAAAATTTCTATTAACATCTATCGATGATACATGATAAATATTTTGGATCATTTTATTATATTTGAAAATAACTTTTGTTTAATGAATTATTTTAAAAAATAAACGATTGAAAGTTGAATAAAACATTGTTCTTAATAATTGTTTTAAACGATAAAACTGTTAATATTTTCAAATATAACAAATGTTACTGTCTATTATTGATAGATGATAATAGTTTATCGGTGTCTATTGTTATCTAACACTAATAAATAATGATAATTTGTTATTTTTATAAATATTTTTATTCATTTTGTTATATTTGAAAACTCTTACTTAAAACTAATTTAATATTTAATTTTATTATTATATGTAATGCTTATTATTTTGAAGGATTAAAAACATGTTTTAAAAGTGATTTTGAAAATGACACAAAAATTTTAGCTTTCACTAGTTGATTTAGGTTTGTTTGTTTGACAATGTTTGTTTCATATTCTTAGATTTATTGAGATTAATGACATCGTGTTTGACATATAATTTAAATTCAACTATTTTCTAACGCGTGATTCAAACCATGCAAATTCTAAAAACATTTTTTTTTAATATCCAAAATTTGAAATTAAGGGAACCAAGCAAAGTAGGAAGAAGAGATATTAGAAAGTGATTGTTTTAAGTATTTAGTTATCCTCTTGAAAGGGTCTTGATGGATATGAAAAAGATAATGGAAAGATACCATAAAATATAAGCAAAACTCTGTTTAGATGTTCATAGTATATATAATATTTACTTCACTAAAAAACTTACCTAATGAGAAAAAAAAAATACTAGTGAATGAAAAAAGAGTAGACAAAGAGAGCAATACACTCTTCGACAAAGGTAAAATGTGACAAATTTGTAATTTTAAGTAAACACGATCAAAAGTAATCCAACTACATTTGCAATTCAAACTCATTATGATTGATCCATCAATGAAATTTCATTACAACTATATTAATTTTCGTTATGAATTGGTAAACGTGACCTATATACTTTATTTATGTGCGTACGTTTTCCCTTCTTTTGTATCAATGCATTGGAAGTTGTTTAATGGCTTGAGGACAAGCCATTGGAATTTGCATGGTATAAAGATGACAATAAAGAAAAATATTTAGATGCATTCTAAACATCACTTATTATTGTGCATCCCATCAAATTGTTCGATCATAATTTGCCAAGTGACAAATTTTAATCTTTTCTTTTTTTTAGAATATTTAATATTTTTTTATGTAAGTGGTGAAAATAGATGTACAAAGATGAGTGATGCTAGGATTGCACCTAAGTATTACCCTACAATGAATATTTGAAGAAGTGTCTAACTAAGTTAAAATATTTGTAAAGATATATCGGAAGAGAACATGAAGGATCTTATGCATGAACTCCTAAACCCATTTTTAACCTCATTTATAATAAACTCGATAAATAAAAGTCTTCTTTTCGAGTATGAAACACATTATTATTTTAATAAAAGATTTACAATTTTGGTTTGTGAAGGATTACTCCTTGAGGCTACGTCAAAAAGAGAGATACGATAAAATCTATACGTCTAAGTTTACAACATCTATGATCTACCTAAATCTATAGGACTTAGTTTACAACATCTACCTAAATTAAACCTTATTTAAAATTTAAGATTGCAATAAGAAGCAATCCACCACAAATACAGAAACACACAGAAGGAGCGGAGCTATGTACCACTTTAACGAAGGGCAGGCTTCTTCTAACATTTTCAATCCCTCAGCCATCAAAACACCATCTTTGTACAAGAAAACATGGGTAACTTGTTAGTACGAGTATAATTACCTGCACAATTTATCCTCAGTTTGCATACAGTAGCACTTGTTTTGCGACCGTCACGAACAAAATGAAGCCTACACATGCTCTGGCCAAACATGAGGCTTGACTTGATTTGTGGTGAATGCATTTTGTAGTCAGGATACTTGAGGAACACTATCCTTGACCACCGAGACCCACGGCCAGTTGACTTTGGCCGATTGGCTACACCATTCTCAACTTCACTTTGCTTGTCTTCAGCAGTCTCTTTATTTGAAGTTGCAGCTGGTATGACAGCTTTAATTCCTTCTGGAACTGCTTTAACCTGAAAATTGAACGACACTTGATGTAAACATGAAAGAATTAAAGTCATTCAAGTTGCTTTTCACAATAAAAACAGATTTGAAATTTTCCTATGTTTAGCATTTTGTTCTGTTCTCTCACCTTGCTAAGGGATGGCACTGCTTGGAGTTGAGTTTCCTTCTTTGACTGGGTATTTCGTGAAGCTTCGATATGGTCTCGAACCTTATTGGATTTAGGTTGACGTTGAGAGCTGAAATTTCTTTCTGCCCTATCAGAGTCATAACTATGGCACAATGTTATGCAGTTGATGGACATGACATCTTCATCTATCGACCGAACATTATGTGAAGACTCTACATGGTGTAGAACCTTTTTAGATTTAGGGTGATGTTGAGAGCCGAAATTTCTTACAGCCGTGTTAGAGTCATCACCACAGTACGATGTTATGCAATTGATGGACATGACATCTTTATGAGGGTGGGAAGAGGAAAGATCTATTGACCGAACATTTTGTGCAGACTCTACATGATGTGGAACCTTATGGGATTTAGGTTGAGAGCTGAAATTTCTTACTGCCCTGTCAGAGTTATCACTATTGCCCGATGTTAGGCAATTGATGGACATGACATCTTTACGAGAACGAACCGAGGAGAGATCTTTTGACAGGACATTTTGTGAAGCTTTTGCATGGTCTAGAACCTTATGGTATTTAGGTTGACGTTGAGAGTTGAAATTTCTTACTGCTTTGTCAGAGTCATCACTGTTGTGTGATGTTAAGCTAAAGATGTAAGAGGCATCTTCACGAGGGCCCGCAGAGGAAAGATCAATGGACTGGACATTTTGTGTATCGTCTAAATGGTCTAGAACCTTATGGTATTTAAGTTGACGTTGAGAGTTGAAATTTCTTACTGTCCTATCAGAGTCATCATGATGACATGATGTTAAGCAGTTGATCGACGATACATCTTCATGAGGGCGGCCAGAGGAAAGATCTATTGATCGAACATTCTGTGAAGAGTCTACATGGTCTAGAACCTTATGGTATTTAGGTTGACACTGAGAGCTGAAATTTCTTACTGCCCTGTCAGAGTCATCATTATGGCACGATGTTATGCAGTTGATGGACAAGACATCTTCATGAAGGCGGGCAGAAGAAAGATCTTTCGCCCCTTCGGACTTGAGGATCTTTGAAGTGAGTGGGCTTCTATGCGATTCTTCAATGATCGGCATATTTTTCGTTTGTATAATTGAACGAGCACGTTTACCGAAAAAGATGGGAGAATCATGATCATACTGCAACACAATGAAATACGGATAATTTAGCTCTACAAAAACAAGAACAAACAAGAGGCCTAAAATTTGTAACACAACATAAACATAAGCAAGAAATGGAAGTGCAGTGGAGAACATGTGCCATAATAAACTCAATCAATCTCCTCAGTCAAGGCTTTCCAACGAGATCTTTGTGTAAAATTAATAATTTATCATATTCTTTTACCTGACAGCTTGGAGTTGTCTCCATGCTAGTATCACCGCTGAATCCACTGCTCTGATCATCATCGACCAAGTTAAGCAGCTCCTCCCAATTGAAATCACTGATCGAACTATTAGGTGTCCATTCATGAAAACAATTTTCATCATCAACAAAAACTGAGTTAACAGCCTCAAAAGTAGGTCCATTTATTACGTGAGCACCATGGCTATTGGTAACATGGAAATCCATTGAAGAAGGTTTAGGGTCAGAAAACAAAGGGGACTGCAATTCGAGAAAATCATAATCCGAAACCTGGAGATCTGATTGAATCAATGATTGTCCATTTCCTGGAATCTGAACATATAATAGTTAAGGTCGTTAAACTAAATAATGCTGCATTGACTAGGCAACGTCCAGCTACTAATCTTTCTAAATTCTAACCTCTTGATTTTGGTTTGTTGTGGCTACATTGGTCGAAGTCAAAAGACCATTTGGTTCAGCTTCTTCACATATCAAAATATCTCTCTCGTCCCACTTTCTCTTTAGCAGACAAATAACATACGACTTCTGCAAGAACAAGAAGAAAACACAAGGGACAAAACAAGGAGGGTTAAACTAAGAATCATCAAGCAAAATGACCAACATATAGTTTATTTTATTTTATTTTTTTCGTGAGTGTCTATAGACCAGCTTATGCGCACCTCCAACTTGTGGATTCAACTCATAGGTATTGAGTGTCTACTTGTTTACCACTAGGTACAACTATAAAATTCAGGTTACGCGCCACAAATTTTTCTAAGATTTTTAATGAATAAATCAAATCAAACTCTGGTATACATGAAGATTCAAAGTTTACTAATCAAAACTATATGAGCGACGTCCTGAAAGAACATATAGGGGTGTTTGTTCCGTCGGCTAATGAAGTTAAAAATAACTCCACAACTTGTGCTCACTATTGAAGTTTGCACATCAATCGAAAAACTCTATCTTCCACTCTTACTCTCATTTCAAGAAACTTCACCTCAACAGCTTCGCATTCGACATAGAGTCTTCCTTAACTCCATGTACTAACTTCAGGACTTCTGAACGCAACTCAAACACCCTAAACACGCCATACAGATTCCCGAAAGAAACGAAGTTAGAGAAAAAAGACGTAAAAGAAAAAAAAAATGTTAAGAGCACAAAAGAATGAGGGCAATCACCAGATGAGCGAAATCGGGGTCTGGGTGAAGATGATACTCATGTATAACCCAATTGGTCCTGCTCCCCTTTGGGACCCTTCCGCTGTAGAAGACAAGAGTTTTCTTAGTACCAATCAAGTTATTGGTGCCTCGAGCCCTGATTTTCCGGTCCTTGCCCGTGGATTTCCAGTACCCAGTTCTTGTAGCCCTATTAGAACGACAGCCATTGGAATACTTGAAATCTTAAGCCGAAAAGAAGAACCACTGCTGCTCTCCAGTTTGATCATTTGATAAACCTACAAAGAGAAGGTCAGAGAATGGAAAGACACATTAATGAAAGGAATGTGATTGAGAAAGAGGGAGAAACCTACTAGGGAGTTCCCATGGCTCATAGTTGCAGATATCAACTTGAGGAATGAATTGAACGAGGGATTCTTGACCAACAATCTTGTTTTTGAGATAATGACTAATCAGCTCCTCATCAGTTGGGTGGAACCGGAATCCAACCGGCCATTTATCACGATTAGGAAGGAGAAGGCAATTGGCCATAAGTTTCAGAATACACTTTGTGGAGGAGAAGAAGTGAGTGGATGAGTGAGGAGAAATGGGGAAGGAATAATGGAGAATTTAATTTAGGGTTTTCCATTGATTTTGAATTTGGAGTATCAAAAGAAAGTCTTCAACTTCTTGAAGAAGCTAATGGACTTGAAAAGTGAAGCTTAAGAAAGAAAATCTTCCTATTGGCCATTGCCAATGGCTAATCATTTCCCATTTCAGCAATTATAGAGGAGACACAATTGAAAGATGATATCATTTTGAAAATTAAATGAAAAGTGATTTTTTTATTTTTATGTCATTACCTTGTGAATTTACTAATATGTTTTTGAAAATTACTTGAGCGCATGTCTATTTGATGGACGATGCTCGTTGCTCATTTTTTATTTGGACGTCTTATTTTAGGCCACCTAAGCAAATTTTTCATCCATTTTAGGGAGATTTTGCATGAATGACTCATGTTTTGATTTTTCTGAAGACCATGTTAAGTAGATTAGCACTATAAGAATGTTCGTGAGTTTTCTGATTTTTCTATTTTCTTTTCCTTGCTTTTAACTTCTAGAACGATCATTTTAAGTAGATTAATTTAACGACCCAGTCGTAGTGAATTGCATTAAGTTTGTCAATCTATGTGATATGAGTACTTGTGTCTGCAAGTGATATCGATAGATCAATGAACAAATTATTTCTAATATCAGGTTAAAAAAGAAACTCATTCATTCTCTTTTGTTTTTAGATTAGTTTAGTTTGAAGAATATTGTCATGGTCGGATTGACTTTAAGAAGTGGGGCCAATTTCGTTTTGATTAATTAGTTGTCAGTTGGAAGAGTTGAAGGGTTGTCTTCCCTATGTCATATTTGATGCGTGTTTTTCTAAAGGTAGTATTGAATTAACGACTGAGGTGGGAGAATCAAAGCTTTAAACTTGAGTTTGATAACACAAACATGGTTAGTGGAGTTATACTCATTTTGGAAATATATACCTTATTTGTTTGCGGGTCAAAGACTTCTATAGTTTTTGTAAATGTGACCATATCCAATAAAAACGCATATAGAAGTTTTTTTTTAAAAAAAAATTATTCTTTTTAGATAAATAAAAATTTAAACTATTTAAAGAATGAATTAATTTTTTTATGTACAAAAAAAAAAACTATTGAGAAAAAAATATCTTAATTTTACTTGCAAAGATCCTAATAATCCAATTTTTTTTTTAAAAAAAAAAATGCAACAATTAGGTTCAAAATACTAAAAACTTAAGCTTATAAGAAAACCATTTCAATTCTGTTGGGAAAGATCTAATCCGATTGATCTCCAATATAATGACTAAAATTCAAAATATCAAACAAAATAATATTTTTTGGGATAATCACTTTTCCCCTTTCTTCCCCAATTCTATTTAACAGTGAATCCTAAAGAACAAACTGGTTTAAGTACTAAAAATCAAACATGCATTGAAAATAACATAGACAACAACTACAAGACACTGATAATTTAAACGTGGAAAACCAGCTTAAAGAAAATGAGTAAAAACCACGTAATCACTGTACCAACAACAATATATAATAGACTACACAAACAAAATCACAGCAACATAAGTATCTGAACAATCAGACAAAAAGAATAGACAGTAAAAGTGGCACCAAATCATTGAGTTGTTCATCTCTTACAAATTGTTTTAGTTCATCTTCTTTCCTTCCTTCCTTCAATCGGATAATGATTAAAGGTCAATTTTGATGCTGTTATGAAATCGACAATCAAATATAAATAGAAAACATAATGAGTCGAGAATGAAAATAGAGAATTACAGTGTGTTAGCAGCCACTACATCCATGATTTTGAAAATGAAAAAAGTGATTCTAACAAAATTATTTACTAAAAAGGGGAAGGTCTCTCGTATAGAAAATGAATAGGTGTAAGTGATATTTATTGACCTAATTTTCAAAAACCATATGGTTCCTATAACGATTGTCAAATCAAATTGGACGTAAGAGTGGGATTGATATATAGAAATAATTGGTTTTCCAACAAAAAAAAAAAAAGTAAAAGTAAAAATAAATTATTAATAGAACATATTTTGTAGTGCATACCTTGAGGAAGATCCTCTCGCGAAGCCATTCTGGGAAGGTAGTTAAATTGGGACAGGCAACAATAGACACAGTTGTTGAACAACTTTGCAGTTCTAAATGTTGAAGAGCTGTCATATATTGGAAGCCATTTGGCAAATACTCCAATTTGGAGATTCCCCAAAGTTCAAGTTTGCGGAGACTTCGTAGTGGTTTCCATATTACACTATCATCATCATCATCCCAACACATATTTAAATTCTTGCAACTTTCTATGATAAGAGACTTGAGATGTGTCATATTGGAGAATAAGTCATGTGGTAGAAACTCACAATCAATCTCCCACATTCTTAGAGAAGTTAATGTTCTGATAAACATATTATTAGTTGAACAAGAAGAAGAATCCTCCCCCAACAATCATGTTTGTAGTAGCCATTTTGATGACCAACTCAAAAAGTTGCAAACTAACACCACTTATGACCAATGATTCCAAAGGTCCATGTTGTGGAATAGAACCCAATTCTGGACAATCACTAATCTCCAATTCAGAAAGGGAATTAATAATTGTTGGAACAAATGAGGTATTTTGATCAATGATTTCCCTCTTCCACCATTCTTTCAACTTGGGCAACTTAACCATGCTTAGTTTCTCAAGGGATGGAAAGAAAGTCGTTGATGAACAAACATAATTGTTATTATCAATGTACTCAATACTCCCTAACTCTTCGAGACGAAGATGTTTGAGAAAAGGAAATTGATTGAATCGAGGAAGATGCTGCAAATTTTCACATCTGCAAAGCTTTATGATGACCAAATTGGTAATATAATCAGATGACAGCCAATTACATAATTTCACTTTCCTCCGAATCCAAATATGTATATTTTCTGAAGATTTGGATGTGGTTTCAAGCATTCTAAAACTTTCTCATCGTCCTTATCATCTTTAGATTCCCTTTGATAGGTATCCCAATACAAGTCCAACACCCGAATTCCAGATTTTTTTTCAAGGTATTTAGCATTTTCTAAATCAAGGGGTTTACAAAATTGCAAATTTCCAATTGTTAATGATCCTCCCATTGAGTTCACTTAACTTGGCGCCTTTATTCTCTTCCAATACAAACATATTCATTGTTTGAAGGCTAGTCATTGAACCCAATCCTATTGGCATATGACTCCAATAGCCTGAGGAACAATATTTAATATCAAGATGCCTAAGATTGACCACATTCTTAATATCACTTGGAAGTTCTTTTAAATTATAGCAGAAATAAAGGGCGAGTGTTTCCAAATTGTATAATTTTGTAACAAACTTGGGAAGGAAATCAATACTACTATGAGAAAGTTTAAGATATCTCAAGATGTTTCATCTTACCAATACACTTGGGGACATGAGCCAAAAACTCTAAATTCAATGTTCGTAACCGTAAATGATTAGAAAGGTGGACTTGATTAACATCATAATTATCCAAATTCAATGTTCTCAAATTCTTAGCCTCAATTAATGATTCTGCAATGAGTTCCCACCTTTCATCTGAGGTGAAGATCAATGACACATGTCTGGTCGTTTTGTCAATGGACTTAGTGTCATTAGAAGCAAGCAAAAAATCATTTTCTCCAACGGAACATGCAAGATCATGCATGAAGTCATGCATCTTGAACTTCTTGATCTCTCCCCATTTGTTTCTTTTTACGTCTTGAAAAAATGACCTTCCTAGTAGTTCTTTGAAATAATCATCACCAACATCTTCAATTGCCTTCTTATTCTGTGGTTGAATGAAGCCTTGTGCCATCCATAGTTTGATCAATTCATCTTTTAGAATCTCAAAATCTTTGGGGAACAAAGCACAATATGTGAAACATTGCTGCAAACTGGATGAGAGGTGGTTAAAATTGATCTTTAGTATTGATTGTATCTCATTTTCTTGATGCATGATGGTGTCAAGTTCGTTGTCCTTGAATGACAACCAATCCTTTTCTGACTTCTTGGAATACAGATAGCTCCCAATTACCCTTATTGCAAGAGGAGAACCTTTCAACTTTTCTACAATCTCCTTGCCGATTACTACCAACTTCGAATTCTCAAGCTCTTTTAATTCGTTGGAAAATGCCACCTTTCTAAACAATTCCCAAGAGCTGTCCTTCAGAGGTTTGTGCAACTTGATGAGTACGAGTTGTGATCAAAATCCTACTTCCCTTAGCTCCACCCATAAGAAATCTTTTTAGACTCATCCATTTCTCACGGTTATCATTCCACACATCATCCATGACAAGCAAGTATTTTTTTTCCATCAATTTTCTCTCGAAGCTCACCTTGCAATGTATCGAGTTGAAGGCCGGAGTCGGGTCTCTTTTTTGTGAGAGACTCTATAATCTTTTCAACAATAACTTTGACATCAAATTCTTCAGAAATACACACCCACATTGCCAACTCAAAATGTTCCTTTACCTTCTCATCGCAGTAGATAGATTGAGCAAGAGCCGTCTTTCCTAATCCTCCCATTCCAACAATGGCAATCACTGCAACATTATCGCTTTCGATGTTGGTATCCAATAGAAAATCTACAATACATTTTTTGTCATCATCTCGACCAATTACTTCTCCTTCAACTATAAAAGAGGAAGTCTCCCGCTGTTTTGTAAGTTCCTCATCTCGCATCTCCCTGGTATTCTCAGAAAGATTGAATTGATCTTTATCCTTAGCAATAGCGTCTAGTTTCTCCCTGATCCCTTTGATTTTGTGACCCATTTTCAAACGAAAAGCAATTTGATTAGATTTTGAGAAGAAAATACGTACTTGTTTGGTGTTACAAGATCTATGTTTGGTCATAACTTGTCTTTTGAAGGATTCATAGGAGAACTGGTCCATCAAATCATCGACGTCGTAGAAAGCTTCTTTAAGCCTTGAAATCCATTCCTTCACTGCATGACTCTTCGACTGCTTTTCTTCTGCATCGAGAAGTACTGCTTTGATGGCGGAAACAGTGGCTTTCAGTTTGTCAAACTCATCATGGAAACCCCACAACAATCCAAGCTTTTGGAGTGCAAATGAACCCAGTTGGGTAACAATCTTTGTTGCAAGGTTGAACAGAATTGATTCAGCCATAGATGAAAAACAGAGTGATATCAGATATTTGTTTTGGTAGGAGATTTGGATGAAGAAGAAGACTCAAAACTCATGATAATGCCATAAATTTGCAATCTCTACCCATTTGAAAATGATTGAGTTTCAGCTACCATATTCATCATTTTGCTATAGGTTTTAATTGGGCTTGTTTCAAGAACGTGTAGTAATTCTGTCCATTCACTGCTTCTCTGACTCTTCCTTTCTTTTCACATGGGGGGTGTCAGAGGTTGATGGTGGTTTCATCTAACCATTTTCAAATTTCACATAAATTCATAATTTCATAAATTTATGGAAATGAATCCCATCAATTACACGAATAGTCTATAAATACGTTTCTTCTTCAAATTGCTTATGAGAACTTTTTCAACGTCTCATAAAACATTTCTCCATCTTTTGTAAATTTGTTCAAGTTTGGTTTATTTTCACAAACGTATAGTTCGCTCGATCCATAAAATAGTTAATTTGTTATAGCCTTAGAAGATAATTATTCATGAATCTCAGGCACTAAAGAAACTGTTTTTATAAAAGGTAAAATTTGTATCAACGACATCAAAACTTCTGTTGAGATTTTAAATTCATTTTGAAATTCTAAACATATTTTCGACTCCAGCCGTAGTTTTGAAACATGTAAAAAAATATATGTAATATTGCACCTTTGAAAAGAATAGAAATACTTTTGAAGTAAAATCAAGTTTTTATTTTGAGAAAAACACATTTTTATTTCCTATATTTTAAGTTAGGTTTCTATTAAACCGATTGGTTTCATAACGTTACAGTTTTACCTTTGAGTTTTGAGTTCAATTTTCACTTTCTACTTCGTTCTTTAGGTTTTAATATTTTACACTTTTACTTTTACCCTTAATTTGTTACAACACTCCTAGGATCTTTAGAGTTAAGTTTCAATTAATTAATTTAAAATAATTATGATATAATTTTTTTTAACTAATCTAATATTGATATTTAATTCTTTTAAATTAATAGTTAATATTTAATAAAAAAAAGAGCAATGATTAGGTGCATCCTAGGCTGCACCTATCTACATGCTACTCATCTATCCACCACACAAATATAATATTAAAAGTTACTTTTTTTAAAAAAATTGTTTTTAATCATATTTTGTGTGATAAAGATATGAGAAAGTACTTAGATGGGTGCTTTCGGGATGCGTTCAAGTATTTTCCTAAAAAAAATAAAATTAAAAATAAAAATTCACCCTAGGGTTGAGGAGACTTGACTATGTGTAATGCCAAAAGACAAGTGGGTTGAGGAGACTTGACTATGGATGAAACTCTCTTCATATGTCACTTGTCAAAATTCCTCTAATAAAATTTAAAGAAAAAATAAAATTTAAATTCACAAGAGCATAATGTTTTAAAATCTTACAACCAATCGAAACATAAAGGTGCCAATTTTTATTAAATATATATAGGGTCTTTTTGGTAACTTATTATTTTCAATTTTTTGTTTTTGAAAATTAATTTAAAAAAAAAAACAGGTGTCTACTTTTTTTCTTTTGTTAAATAATCTTTTTGTAATTTTCGGTTATTGTTATCGTCCATTTTGTATATCTATCTTTAGAAGTTTACATATCGTGTCCTTGCCGATGTAAGAAGATAGGTATAAGAGAGTGTTTAGGGTGTTGAGTTCAGGTTTGAAGTTTGGAGTTAGAACATCTGGACTTTGGAGTGCAAAGTTGTTTGGTTGAAATTAGAAAATTTTTTTGACCGACAAATTTGTTTAGTATAGAGTTGGAAAAGGTTAGTGGGAGGGAGGAAAAAAAGAGGGGAAAATGAAGTTTTTTTTTAAAAAAAAATAAATGTGCAAACTTCAACCGTGTGCGTTGATGATGGGGTGAGTTATTTAACACTAGCTACTGAAGTTGGTGGGTCAAACACCCCTTAAGTGATTCATATATAGCAACAAAAAGTAGTTTTTAAAAATATGTTTTTGTTAGAATTCTACTCTTTTACTTAGAAAAAAAAAACAAAAACCACAAAAATAAATGGTAAGAAAACAAACATAATTTTCAAAAATAAAAAATCAAACAATTGAATGAGGTCTGCACAAACAAACATATCGTTGTTTGGAGAACCTAGGTCAACCACCCGACCTATATTGCATTATTATAGCTCCAGGAAAGATAAATATATATCCACTCACAAAGTCTTAACTTGTTGCGCTGATTTGCTTCTCAACTTAAGCATCAAAGCGAGTGAGCACCAACATGTTTTCTTATTTTACAGGTCATCTCTTTCCAGATCTTCCACATCTTCCAAATTTAGGTTAAAATACCACTAATTTTTTATTTATTAGATTTGTTGAAAAATATAGATTGTTACCGTTTCATTTTTCATGATAAAAAACTTAAAAATATAGCAAAATCCATTAGTGATAGACTTCTACGATGATAGACTCTTATGTTCTATCGTTTGCCACTGAGGGTCGAGACTACCTCTGCCTCATCGTCACCGGAAGAGTTCCCTTTCAAATACCTATCAATAGGACACTTGCTATTTCACTTCCTCAGGCGCTTGTAACTTGCCTGTTGTCCCCCTACAATGCAATGGTATATGATTTTCTAATTATTCTTTAATTATCATAGTTATGTCTATTTAGTCTCTATATATAAAAGTATTATATATTCTAAAATATCATTTTGATTTTTATATTTGGAAGTTTGTTCATTTTTAAACCACGTAATTTTAATTCTTGTACATGTAATAAATCTTAAATCTTGTGTTTTTTTTTTATAGATTTTGAAAGCATATTCACATATATTATGCTTTTGAAATCCATTCTAAATTTTGGGGAAAGGTTTTTAATATATATATTATTTAACTAAAAATTTATTACTGTACCCGATAAATTAACATTTTCATCATATCATTAAAAAAGAAAAATTAATTTAAATGACAAAATTTCTAAAAATATTTAGAAATATAACAAAATATCATAATCTATTGTAATAAAAACCAAGATAGACATCTATTAATCTATTAAGAATTTGACGATATTTTGCAAATATTTTGATTTATTTTACTATATTTAAAAATAGTGTTTTTGTTGCTAATCACTAATGCCTTAAATAATAGACATTTTAATTTGTTATGAAATTACTTAACAATCTTCATCTTCTTCCCCTTCTTATCATTCAAATTTTCACATTTTCCCCCTTAATCTTCTGAAATTTACAGCCTCAATCCCTCTCGGACCAACACTTTCTTCACAACCTTCACCATCTGCCAGTCCTCAAGGTAATCAACAATCTCATGAATTTATCCATTTACTCCGTTTTCTGTTCTTCTCTCTAAAACTTTCCTGTTTTCTTTTCTACTTGATCAAAAATAAATTATGTACAAACTTGCAACAGCAAAACAAAGTATAAGTAACAGTAGAGTATATAGACAATATTTCCAAGACATCTACAAAGATCTAAGAAGATAAAGTTAACCAAGAATTTTCTTCTCTGCTTTGTTTCTGAACTGGTAGCAAAGGTTACTTCCAGCCATCAGACCATTCAGCTTCACCAACAACGGGTTCGAAAAATTCCATCACTGGTGCCACTGCCGGCTCCTGCAGCTCTTGATTCTGGCGTGCTTCTTCAAATCCTGAACTTTGTCCCTCTTTGATATTGCGGGGTTGTTCCTCATCTGTGAGGTCCTGCCTTTCAGGGAGGGGGCAACCTTGATATGAATCTTTGTCAACACACTGCCATAACAACTTGTTCCAATAGACATCCTGCCAAAACAACGTTGTAAGTCATTCTTTTCAGGTATCTTCTAAGTTATTAATTAGAGAGATCCTAGGACACTCCACGACGCTGTAGCTAGCTTTCCCTTTCCAAGACTACTGGGCCATTATATTTTTAAGAGAATAATGCAGAGTTTCATGCATTTAAATTGTCTGCTTGAATGAAATTCACTAGTAACTCGATGCACAATAATACAATGAAGAAAAAACCAGAAAGGGAGCAAAATTAAGGGTCCAGCAGGCAAATAAAAACAAGTGGATAATACTAAATTGTGATAACTCTGAGCTTTGCCTTCACAATACAGTCTACAGTAAAAGAACATTATTTATTCCATGCTTCATTTCACATTTGGTCTCTTTATCCTGCCAGGGATCTACTAGGTGAATATGGGAAAGTCCTCGGATTGGACAATAGAAACATTCCTGAAAACTATGCTGCTAACCAATATGCTGAGGTACTGGCCAAAGCTTGGACCGAATATAATGACCCAAGGTTAGATTTGATAATTTGACCTTATTCATCTCCATTCCAAATCTATTTCAGCACATATAACATGGGTTATTATTTTCGGCAGTGCTGTTATTTTGTTTGTGATTCAAGCTGAGGAACGAAACATGTATGATCAACACTAGCGTTCTGTTAACATGAGAAAAAGATATCCACTTTTGTGGGCTCCACTTTAGTCTAAACTTGAGGGGAAGCTACCTACTTTTTAATAAATTTAAGAGTACACCATCCCTCAGATCCAGTAAAAGCCAGATTTAATCCAAACAAACATTTACATAAGTAGCAAAAATCACCTGATTGATTATATGGGGATTGCCAATTATGACCAGAAGAGATATAGCCCGAGTAACAGCCACATTAAATCTTCTTGGATTACTCAAAAACCCCAAACAGTAGGTTTTGTCAAACTCATTATGTTTGATTGTTGATCGAACAGTAGAAACAATAATCACTTGCCTCTCTTGTCCTTGAAATTGTTCTACACTACCAACCTTTATATCAATCATATCTAAACTATCAAGGGCTTTCCTAATTTTGAGCACTTGTTGTCGATAGGGTGTTATGACCCCGATATTTTCCTCAGTCAGATTTCCATCATCAGTCAGTTTCCTTACAATCTCAACCACTTTGCTTACCTCAATTCGGTTAAACCATGATGGATTGTTGCCTTCCCTCTCATCACAACCTTGGATACCAAAGAAAAGAACAGGAAACTCTTTATTAGGAAGTACTTTAAGAATGTCTGCTGTTTCCGTGAGTAGACTCTTCTCATCTTTACATGCAATTAGTTCACCACCATAGAACAATGTAGAAGGAAGATGCAAGATATCCGGATGACATCTATAGTTTCTCAGCAACTTTATTACATAGTTTTCATCCCCAGTGCTGTAATACTCACATTCAAAAAGCCTTTCCAAATATGATTTACCTAATCCATAAATTTCTGCTTCCTTGGAGTAAATCACTGGACCTAATTGCATGGGGTCGCCAGCAAGAACGACAACTGTTTTCTTTAGACAGAGGTTCGATACAGGAATTATGGATTCTGGTTCTGATGCTTGGCCAGCTTCATCTAAGAAAATGTGAGAGAAGTGACCACGCTTGATATCCCCAGCATAAAGAAGGGAAGTACTCATATAAGTTGAAACAACAATCCTATAGCGCACCAAGGCATTTCGTGGAGGACATCTGAAAATTTGTTCATCAAAGAAGCAGTAGGGAAGAATGTCAGGCTTGATTTCGTCATATTGCCGTGTGCTCGCATTTAGCCTGAAAACATCATTATCGCGAATTTCAACACCCTCCTGATTGAGGAGCTTCTCCAGTATGTGGTCTGCAGCACTATTTGAAGGAGCACAAACAAGCATCCGAGCATTCTTTCGTGTCGTGTAGAGTTGGAGGATAGCTTCCACCAAGGTTTGAGTCTTACCAGTACCTGGAGGTCCATGAACTAAATAAGGTGGCGCGCCGCTGCAACCGAGGATCATCTGAACACAACGCATCTGTTCCTCGTTGATGTTCTGAGTTAAAGGCACCAGTGGAGTAGTTTTGATGTATCTTCTTTCTGAAAACTCATATGGAAACAGAAACTCCTTTGCCAAACTGTCTGCGGCATCAACAGCCTGATAGAACCTCCTCATGTTAATTCTGTTGTAGGTAAACTGGACATTATACTGATTGCCATCTCTGTGGTTAATGTGAAATTCTGGGGCAAATTTTAGGTAAACTTCATCAGCTTCGACGTGATGAATATATCCCTACACAATATTGGAATTGATTATGAAAAGAAGAAGGGGACAAAGGTAAAAGATTAAACAACCATTAGCTATTCATAGGTAATCAAGAAAAGTATGCACATTACTTGTAATAAAACTACAACCAAGGAGAGACTTCAAAGAAAATTGAATGCTTAAAAAATTTTATACAAAAGTACAGCGCATGGTTTTAGTGTATGGGTATAGACCTGCATGATTTGACAAGAGAGAAAATAGCATATCATTAAAAAGTATTCACAGTTAATATTACAAATTCTATTATACCAGAATCCAGACATACTTCCTTACATCTAGGAGTGTATATAGAGAACGTGTGTACAATCTGCATACATACTCGAGTTCGACTAATAACCCTACCAACTTGCTTGTGCCTGTTCATATAAGAATAGTTTCTCAAGAGCAGGAATATTTTCTAAAAGTGATTGCATATGCATAGGATAAGAAAAACCTCTCAATACTTATGTGGACCTAGACCTGATAAGCAGAAACCGAGTCATTTGTATGTCCAAAAGGCATCTTGACAAGGATATAGTCTCCATGGACAAGTGAAGGCCTCCTCTCAGCAAGCCCTGGAACCTCGAGGGCCAAAAAGTTATGTCCCTTTCTTTTCATAGTAACACGCTCCATATCGTAAGCTCTCATGTCTTCCTGTAGCCAATAACCAACCAAGTTTCACATAATCTCGAAAGGAAATGAGTAAATACATTCACAATTTGTTTAGATTCATACTTACCTCCAATTGTATTTCTTCCATGTTCAACAATGTCGTGAAATAGGGAATGTAAGTATCTCTTTTAAGTCCTTCTCGAACAGCACTAGGGATCTCCTTTCTGCTAAGGTCATCTCTAATTTTACTAGGGATTTCATATTGGAGAAGGAAATTTTTGAATCCCCGACCTTGCGTTCTAGTAGGACGTGTGCCAGGAATATACGAATCTACTGCCTCATGCCTCCTTCTCCTATTTCTTGAATATGGCTTCCTAGGTACCAACGACTGAGAAATCTTATCATCTGCTAACAGAAAAGATACTCGTTCTATTCTTTCATTGCCAATATCAAAATGCACAATGGTCGTGTGCAATCCAATTTCCTTTGGTTTGCAAGAGAGCCATATAGTAAGAGTGTCATCTGGATGGATCATTCTATCCTCCAATGAAAAAGACTCCAGAAAAGCTTGTACACTTTCGATGTCAGCATTTGGACCTGGGGGCGCCATTAGAGAGAGTGTAAACGAGTTTTCGGGATTGGATGCATAAATATTAACAGCCCATAGGTCCACTGATTCATCAGTGGTGTTCTTGATAGTAATCGCATCAGCCACTGTTTCTCCGACGAAAACTGATTGAGGTTTTCCATTCACAAAAGCAAATGGCACCGAAACAATAATTGGACCTTCTTCTATAGGATTGTAACTGCAAACAGATTTATCATCTTCGTAGTCAATATAGGAAATCTCTCCTTTGTCTTTAATGACAGAACAATCGTCTCCCCAATTATCACCAACCGTACCCATTGTCAAGAGGAAACTGACAGAAGAAAAGGGAAAATCATAACATTTAACCACCTCAATCATCATCTCTCAATTCCACAAAATAAAAGAAGAAAAACCAAACGAAACAAATTGAACTTTTTGTTTAATTACTCAAGATTTTGTACAAATAACTCACTCCCATCCCACTGAATGATTAATCACCCGTCACAAAAACAAATGAAAACTAGCCTTCTGGTTAAGCGCACTTCAGCATTTTACATAGTATCATGCTAGAGACGTCTCTTCTATAATAGCCCTAACCCGATGACCTCTACCGTAATCTTCATTTTTTTCCACTCCACTACAATATTCCAAAGCGAAAGCACACCAAAATTGCCAAGGTGTGAGAAAATAAAAATCGCAATAGACATAACCATTTGGTTAGGGCAACGAGCATTTAGCAATGGGAGAGCTAACGCGATACTAAAAAATACTTTCAAGTAAGCAAAATGTTAGATTTCATTTTGTTTGAGGGAGGGGTCAGTAATCATTCAGGGCTGGAAATGAAATGTCAGTCCAAACAAAAATCTCCACAACATAAAGAAGATGACCCAACAGGCAGGACCATGCCACAAAGCTTAAAACCCCACCTAATTGTCAAAATCAAATAACCAAACAAGAATTATACAACAGATTATTGGATTAAGATATCAAAACTCCCAATACAGAAGAGATTAAACTGTCTTAAATCGGTGCACAAGACGAACCAAAAACGGTTGATGCTCCAAAATAACCAAAACCCAGAAACAATGTAGTACATATATAGACACCCAGAAAGCAATGAAGAAACAATAGGCCAAAATGGAGAAAGCAAGAAAAACCAGAAACAAGGTGATTAAAAATAGCTTTGAAAGACATAGATTAAGAAAACTTACTATTAATGGAAGCTCAAAAACCAGGATTTTGCGAAGGAGACGATGGAAAACGATAAATTCTTAAGGGTTGAAGAGGCGATCGCGATCGATCGTATTGTCTAAACCTTCTCCAAAGATTTTCTATTTTTCTTTTTTCCTCTAAAATAATATGGGAGACAAAGAATTCATTGTTAGGATTATATTAAATAAATTTAATAAAAAACATTAGAAATATAATGTGTCATATTCTAGGATGAATAAATTGAGAGAAATTATGGAAAATTGAAAAATTGATAAAATATTTACATTTATAGAAAGATTAACTATAATAAATTTTTGTCTTTTATGATTTTTTGTGTAAATAATTTTTTTGTTTATTTCTATATTTTTATGATTTTTTGTGTAAATAATTTTTTTTTGTTTATTTCTATATTTGAAAAAACTCCTACATTTTTTTAGAGAAATATAATAGGAAAATTATCAAAAAAAAAAAAGAAAATTTGATAAAATATTTACATTTCATATATATAGAAAAATTAAGTGTAATTGATTTTTGTCTTTTTAATGATTTTTTTAAAGTGTAAATAGTTTGTTTGATTTTTCTATATTTGAAAAAACCCCAATATAATATATACTAGGTAACAAATTATAAATTATATAATATAACAAAATAATAATTATATAAATTTTTGAATAAAATTACTTTTTTAGTCTTTAAAAGTTTGAAAATATGTGCGTTGAGTTTTCGAGTTTTAAAAATAGGTTTATAGTGTTTTTGAAGTTTTTTTTTTTATTGAGTTTTTAAAAAATAATAATGTAATATTTAAAATTAGAAAAAATAGTTTTAGTGAGGATATAATTTCTAAAAATATTCATCTAACTTAAAAAATGTAATGTAATTATGTTTTGTTTAAGCTCAGGTCTCAAATTTCTATTTTTAAATTTTCTAACATAAGAGTTTTCATTTTTTATTTTATTATTTTTGTTGTTTAATTTCTTTTTTTGTTTTCTTTTTTTACGTTATATTTGAAAATATATAAATAATATATATTAAATGAGTCAAATTATTTACAAATATAACTAAATTCAACTATCTATTCGTAGACAATGATTTAATGATAGACTTTAATTATACTAATATTTTCAACCGCTTTGCTATTTAAAAAATTATCCAAAAAGTGATTATTAATTTAATTATTTTTCTAAATTAAAACCTAAACTCAAATGGCAATGGCAACAGCACAATCACTTCCAAATGAACACTAACGAACTAGGTCATAACATTTGTGTTCTTTTTTGACTTTGAGCTAACCATATTAATCATTTTCCTAACTTTAGGCATCTCGAAAACTTGTGGTCACGATTATGCAACCCTGGACCGACCCTAAATCATAAATCCTAATATTTGGGTCCATTCTGAATGCACTTATCTAGATACTCTCTCATATCTCTACCACACAAAAATATGATTATTTTTTTTTAAAAAAATAACTTTTAATTTTATATTTGTGCGGTGAATAGATAGGTAACATGTAGATAAGTGCAGCCTATGATGTTCCTAATCATTGCTCTTTCAACATTTTCAATTTCAACCAACAATGCATACATACATAAATAAAAACATACATATGTGCATACATATATGTGTTAAAATATCGACTCGTATTTCATTATTAACAAAACAATTCATAACTATATATTTCTAAATATGTAGGGGTTGATTATGTATTTCATTATCAACTATTGTTCGTATGCTAGCTAGTTATGTTTGCTTTGATAATATTATATTATTTGAATATCATTTTGACATCCATTTCATTTTTTTCTTTTATATTTTTAAACATTGTTTCTAAGTTTTTATTTATTAAAAACAAAAACTATGTATATGTTTTGTAATTGATTTTGTTTTATGTTTTCGAAAAACAAAATGTGTTTTTTTTTAACTTTTCTTTTTTTTCTCATTTTTTCTATTTTCATTCACAATTTTAAAAATAGACTTCTTATTTAAAATACAAAAAAAAAAAAATTAATCAGTTACCAAATACACTTGTTTTAATTTTAAAAAACAAATAGATCACTAAACCGACCCAAGTAACTTTAACACCTGTTTTTTTTTTCAGGATTTAAAGACTTCTTATAAAATAAAGATGACTCATGTTCGTATTTTAGTACGTTGTGATGGAGTATGAAAATATGACCACGAATACTCTAATGTCTTGAGAGTTGTAATTCATGTATCTGTTATTTGAATAATTCGATGATAACGTGTATATTCTTATTCTAAGTGATTTCTTTATCTCGTCTCAATTATTAGGCTTAATTTTTAGGGTACTCTTTTTTTCATATAATAAATATTTTGCAAACATCTCGTAACTTTTTAATTTAAAATACTTAGGGAGTGTTTGGGGTAAGGTGTGAGTTATTATAGTCCTAGATTATTGTGGTTTGAGTTATAATAGTTTGTGTTTGGAAAGTAGATTATTTTAGTTTGAGTTATAATAGTATGTGTTTGTGGTGTAGATTATTTTAGTTTGAGAAGAAAATAGTGAACACTGTAGCAAATAATAAAAAAATGATGAATGTCAAATATTAAAACTGTAGCAAATAGTAAATACTGTAGCAAATTGAGGATTTTGAAATAGTGTTTACTGTAGTTAATTGTGGATTTTTAAATAGTAGTTACGGTAGCTAGAAGGGTTATTATAGTTCGGCATAACCCTTGCCCCAAACGCCCCCTTAATCTTAAATCAATTAATTTTACACTTATATTATGTGATTTATGGTGGTTTTATCCATATCCATACTTAACTTTTAGGTACTTTTTTTTTCCATCTTGCAGACATCTACAAAATAGGTGTAATTCAAGATTTTTGTGAGATAAAAAAAATAGTAGCTAAGAAACTCTATAAAATATGTGTAAAATCACTTTGAATCACCTAAAACAAGTATAAAATTGATTTGGAGCGGAGTATTTCAAGTTTAGAAGTTGCGAGATGTTGGTGAGATAAAAAAAAAACTAAAAAAAACTCTATAAAACAAGCGTAAAAGCAATTTAAATCACCTAAAACAAGTATAAAATTGATTTGGAGTTGATTATTTCAAGTTTGAAAGTTTCGAGATATTTGCAACATAAAAACAATAGTTTAAAAGAACTTTCTATAACCCCCCCCTAAATTTGTTTATTTGGCAATAGTTTTTATCTCGCAACTTCCAAACTTGAAATATTCAACCCAAATTCAATTTGTACTTGTTGAAGGTAATTTATCGGTTTTGCACACGTTTTATGGAGTTTTTTAGCTATTGTTTTCATTCCACGAACATCTCGTCCACATGCTATTATAACCGGTTTTTAAAATATTACAATGTTTACTATTTATTTTCTATCCAAACAAAAATAGTTTAAACCCGAAACAACATAGTTAAAATAGTATTTACCTTAAACACGAACTATTATAACTAATTGATTATTATAACCACCGACTATAATAACCAACTTAGTGGTTCAAACACCCTTATAATGATTTATTTAAAAATTGAAATACTAACAAAATCTCTACCCATTATGATTTAAAACCCGATGGAGGCAACTCGAATCATTTCAACGTGCTATTGTATATAATGATTTATTTGTCATACCCACTAGTAGGGTTTGTGCCACTAAGTCCCTGCCTTGCCATAGTCCCAACCAACCACATTGATATATCCTTGGCCTACCAGCAACAAGTACTTTTTTGTATCTTCTTTTGAAGGGGAAGCAATGGTGCAACAGCTGATTTTTCACAACTCTAGTGATTTTCCAACTGCTTCTCTAGCTACTTCTCTATGCTCCTATATAATTTGAGAAAAGAAACAAATGTTAAAGATTTTTTTTTATTATTTGATACTATTAAAGAAATTACATTAATGATTACCTCATAAATAGCAATGGCCTAACTAAGAGCTCAAAGAAACTTATGTAGAAATTTTAGAAAAAAATGGAGTTGAACCTGGGTTTAGAGGAGCTAGATGACCAATTTACCAATCCATAACACCCGTGATTTACTAAATCATATCTCAATGAGTCGAATGAAATGGTATGCTCCTTTGGCAGTGAACCGAAGTTGGCAGCATACTCCATAATACACTCTCGCATCAATTCTCCATAGATGGAATGAGCTCGAGTTTACAAATCCTTGTGTTTAATCATAATGCAAGCTTGAATCAATTCAACACATGAGATCGACACTACCTCATCCTTTTTTATATAAATCGGACACCAAGGTCCCACGTCCACTTTATCATTTTTCATGTTTTTAAATAAACAAACATATCTATTATTTATGTCGTAGTAGTAATATTTTAATGTTTTTTTGTATTTTATATATTCTTTTACGATATAATGAAAATATCGATTTCGACCTGTGAATGGAATTTTAATAATATGCATGCAACTCATGTTTATTTTTATAAAAATGTCATAAACGTTACAAAGGAATCTTTATACATGGGAATAAACTTTTTCAACCCAATGGAACAAGTTCCATCTAGTTAACGGGCATAGTGCAAAATTTTCTTTGTGGCGTTCATCGCCGCCGCCGCCGCCGCCGCCGCCGTCGCAATCACGGCCGCAGTTTGTAATTTGTAAGTCGTGAGAGTTATGAGGGTTATTCACAGTCCCGCCATCTAGCACTCTTCTTCTTCTTCATTTCTGCGCATACTTCTTATTGTCTTAGGCTTTTGTTCCTCTCTGTTCTTGGGTTTTATTCGTTCATGGCGGCTACGGCTTCTCGAAAACTAATAAGAGATGCTATCTGTAAAGGGGTGGTTTCACGTCTATTCCAAGGCGCAAGGCACTGGTCTTCGGCTTCTGAGACCATTCATAAGATCCCTCACACTTCTAAGAAGGTACAGACTCTATTTCTGTTTGATGTTTGTTGATGCATAGAATGAAGACAGTTAATCGATGAAATGGGGTTTTCTTTCTTTGTTTCTTTTGGGTATGTGCATGTGATTTTTTTTTTTTTACCAATATGTGGCTTGATGATTGGTTTTGAATTAATGAGCGTTGAAATTTCTTTGTGGGTGCTCCGCTTCAATGTGTAGTTTAGGACAAGTTTACTTAACGAGACGGTTTCAATTGTACTGTTGCGGAGAATTTTGTGGCTAGAAGCAAAAGTTTTGTTTCTTGATTATGAATGGAATGGTTCTAATATTTTGCTTTGTTTTTGGGTTTCTTTGTCATAAGCTTGATGCTTCATGTTGATTGTTACATGTGCTCTTGTCCACTATGTGGTTTTGAATAAATCGAATTAGGGAAAAGAATTTGACTTACTTTGAAGGGCCTACTTTTAAATCTCGATAGAAAAGGTTGGGGAGTGGCAAGTGGGCGTTGTGAGGCTTATGGTTGAGCACAAGTGTACAAGAGCTTCAAATGATTTATTTTCTTTTTCTTTTTTCTTTTTTTAATTAGAAAGAACAGGGCCTCATTTACTTATTTGTATAGGACGATCGTTTCCCTTTACTCGACAAAGGCTTCTCATTGTCCGGTTCTTTTGGACATGTCACTTACTCGTTAAGCTGCATCTGAACTATAGTGGTTTCAATTCAAATTCGTGTCTCAGGATGGTTTCAATTTAAATTTGGGGGGGGGGGGGGGGGGGGTTTAGTATTTTTTTCTCTAGGAACAAAAAGTTCAGTTTTCTGGAGGGAGGGCCTTTTTCATACTCTCTTTCATATATGGGTTGGATATTTTTGTGGCAAGATTGCTTCTTTTTAATCCATTGGGGATTATGGATGGACGGAACAATAACATTTTATGGCATATTGAAAGATTTTAGATGTTTTGATCGCTTGTTAGGTTGAATACTTTTATTTGGGCGTCAGTTTCCAAGGATCTTTATAATTACCCACGAGGTCCTATTATTTTGAAATTGAGTCCGTGTTGTCTGTTGTTAGTTGTTTGGCTCTTTTTATGGGTTTTCTTTTTGTATGTGCTATTGCTTACCTTCTGTATTATTCGCAGCCCTTTGGGGCTGTTAGATTGAGGGAACAGATTCTCATTCCTGTTTTGCTGGTGTGTCATGATTATCTCCCTCACGAACTTCTCGAGCTTTATGAGTGGTCGATGTGCCCCCACATACTTGGAATGGAAATATTAGAGGCTGTTTGTGAGTTTAGTTCTAATTTTTTTAATAAAGAAACTGGCAAAACAAGTTTTGACAACTATGTTTAAATATCGGTTTTCCTAGATGTGTTGCTTTGAAGAATAATTGTGTTATTAACAAGCTCGTGAACCATTATATATGTAGACAGTTGCTGAAGCTTTTAAAAGGAAACAGATTGGTTATTAGTAATGGTACATTGGCATGGCCAACTTTAATAAAAGATTATTTACTTCTAAAATTTAGCCTGATAATATGCAGATATCTTCATTTGTAGGGGAGATTATTAACCGGAGCCACCATAGGCCTAGTGATAGCTGGAGGAGCATATGTGAGTACTGTGGATGAAGCAACTTTCTGGTACCACATTTAGATCTTTGTATGATGTATGCCTACTTATTGGAATTTCATTCCATCCGTCATGGTGACACATTTAGATAATTGTGTGATGCATGTCTCTTAAGCATACATTCATAAGAGATTTCAGGTTAAAGCTTTTGAAATTGCATGTCAAGCCTTGTGCTTACTGTGTACCATCTCATGCTATTTAAGAATAAGTGTATAACCCACACCCACCTCTTTTATAGTTTGTTGCATTTTATTATATTGAAGACATCTTTTGATTGCATAAAAAAATAGTAAATACTAAGTATGTAATATGGTCTCTGAGAAGCACAAACACTTATTTTAGCTAGCATGTCTATTTCCGGCACATGTAGGTCACTTGTTACCCAGACACTTATTAGTGCAATAGATGTGTTAGCCACTAGTTGTTTGGTGTCAAAGTAGGTTCAACATTTGTTAAGTATACCAACTAGACACATCTGTGACAAAAGTTATTAACTTTGACAGAATACATCAAGCTAAAATTTCAAACATATAGATGATGTATACCAAATGAGATTTATTAATGTTTAAAAGGTGTGAATACGAGAAACTAATCCTAATCCTACTTAATAAAAGAAACTAATCCTAATCCTACTTAATAAAAGAAACAAACCTAATCCTAATTAATCAAAGAAAATAATCTTAATCCTAATTAGTAAAAGAAACTAATCTTAATCCTAATAGATTAAGGATTTGACCATTATACCATATTTCTACTACATCAATCTATCCCTCCAAAAAACAAAAAACTCGTCCTCGACCTTTAAAACGAAAATGAAGGTAAAAATAATGTAAGCCTTGAATGGAAACATCTTGGAACACTCAACATAAAAATTGTCCAATGTTCATGATCAAGATTCAAACCAATGAACCCAAAAACTAATTTGTTCAAAAACTCCTCTATGGTAAAAAGAATGCAAAATTTTTTCAGAAAATGAGGAAAAAACCCATTTTATAAGAGTGAAGAAAATCCAATTAGGGATGTGCTTCTTAGTATGTTATTTTATTCCCTGGTTGTCGTTAAGGAAGAAGCACTTTCTTCAGTTGTGCAATTAGTATTCTGTGTTAACATTGGATTATCTATTGGTACTGCCATACCAACTTGAACTAGGTATCGAAGTATTAAATTCGATTTCATATTTTTGGTATCTTGCAGTGGTTGGCTATTCTCTGCCACAAAACTGGTGAACCCCTCTTTTGCCCTTCTTGACCCTGAAGTTGCACATAGGCTAGGCGTCTTAGCAGCAGCTCGTGGTTGGGTTCCAAGGGAGAAGAGGCTTGATCCACCAATTTTAGGACTTGAAGTTTGGGGAAGGAACTTCTCAAATCCCATAGGTCTTGCTGCAGGCTTTGATAAACATGCCGAGGCTGTTGATGGTCTTCTTGGATTAGGCTTTGGCTTTGTGGAGGTTGGTTCTGTGACACCTGTTCCACAAGATGGCAATCCAAAGCCTCGTGTTTTCCGATTGCGTGAGGAAGGGTAGGTAATGGATTTCATTCACTTTGCCATGTCACATGTAAAAGCCTTGCCTCAAAGACGAGATACTTTCCCTTTTTTGTACAATAATTACAATATCCTTATGTCCAAATGCTCATGCTTAGTATTTTTGTGGCTTTTTCATTTTGTGGAGCTTCATGCTACTGTAAGGACGGGTCTATCTTCTATATCCCATTGATATTTCTTTGTACTTATAATATATAATTTTTTTCAATGGGCAGAGCTATCATTAATAGATATGGCTTCAATAGTGAAGGAATTGTTGTAGTTGCAAAGAGGTTGGGTGCCCAGCATGGAAAAAGAAAGTTAGATGAAAGTTCTAGTACTTCAACTTCCTCTAGTGATGACGTCAAACAGGGTGGTAAAGCTGGTCGTGGAATTCTTGGAGTCAATCTTGGAAAGAACAAGAGTAGTGAAGATGCTGCTGCAGACTATGTGCAAGGAGTTCATACATTGTCTCAGTATGCTGATTACTTGGTAATTTTTTTCTGCTTTCGTCATATGTTATCTAGTTTATCATGTTTCATCCTATCATGTTCAAAACAACAAGAGATTAGTTGTTATGTATGGAAGTAAATAAATAAATAAAATTGCTGCTTTCATTTGTAGATGTGAAATAGTTTTCACCCCCTAAGCTTCCAAGTCTTGAACTGAGAGTGAGATCATAGTTTCTTTTCTACTTGGGAGTTGTGCTTATTCACTGACAGGATAATATTGAAAGGGTACTGGTTCTTTTGTATCTGTATTTTGTACTTCGATAACTCTGGGTTGCATCATTACAAAAGGGGATGTAGGTTAGTGTTTTGGCAGCTAATTTGCTTTTAATTCTTATTTCTGAAATACTGTGCTGGATTCTTTAAGGAAGAATGCCTTATTCAGGATGCACGACTAGTTATTAGTTGTGCGATCTACTGTGAATTATGATCAAATAAGGGTGAACAAAGGCCAGAAGGTAGGTGTTGTTTTTATAGTTCTACGGTAGTGATGTAAGGCTTGGTAACAATATCTGTTAGCATAAAGCCATTGGAATGGTATTTGGTGGACCACATATGCGCAGGCATGTTTCAATCCCCCTATAGAACTGTTTGAATTCTTTGTCATCCTCTATGCGATAAAAAGATATGCTGAAGTTGTAAAATATACGTTGTAAAAAGGAATTGGAATTAAATACTACAGAGCTGCTAGGCTTATGATTGATTATTATTGGAAGATACATATCATGAAGTTTTTATGATTGAACGTTCTTTTACGAATCTTCTTCAACTGGCTAGTCAATGTTTTCTTCTAGTAATTGAATCAAAACTAAATTTTAACAATTGATAAGTTTTCCTCAAACAGAAATAATTGTTCTCTCTTTACAGGTGATTAATGTTTCATCACCCAATACTCCTGGATTGCGTGTGCTTCAAGGTAGGAAGCAATTAAAGGACCTTGTTCGTAAGGTATAAATCAAGGATCTCGACATATTCACGAGGTTACTTCTTAGGCGTTCTTGTCATGATATCTTTTACTTTTCATCTAGGTTCAAGAAGCTCGGGATGAAATGCAATGGGGTGAGGAGGGACCTCCTCCACTTCTGGTGAAAATAGCCCCTGACTTGTCTAAAGAAGACCTCGAAGATATAGCAGCTGTATGTGAATGCTGATTGTGTCTTCCTTTGTATGTTCTTATTCTTCATTGTTCCTCAGTTTTGTTAATTTTTTTATTTTCTTCCTCGTTGTAGGTTGCCCTAGCCCTCCGTTTGGATGGATTGGTATCTTTTCTTTCTACACATGCTATGCTATATTTGCAACTTTAAGTCCTACTAAAAGTTGTTGGAAATTTACGCGAGATATAAATAAATGTGGAACAAACTAAATTATATCTCAAATTCCCACTTCACAGGTTAGAACCAAATAAGCAATCGATCATAAAATTGTAAATAATAAAGCGTAGGGAAAAAAGAGAACAATACCGAAAATTTTATTGCTTTGCCCCAAGCTTGGGACTACGTCCAGTTGCAGTTCTACTATGATGGAGATTGAAAGAAACCTTCAAACTCACTTGCCTAACGAGAACTATTTGAATTCAAGTATCACAACTCGATAACTTGAAATCAACAATAAGAGAAGTTCCCAACTCAAATAAAAATACACACTGTATTTTCAAATAGTAAGCTCACTATCCCTCGCTAAAATGCTGAAAAATAACTCACTGCTCTCCAATTGTTTTTTCTCAGCTCATGGCACACTTCAAAATTGCCTATATTTCATTCTTCACATAATCACACATATATATAATAGTATGTTGATGCCTTTGCCACCTAAATGACCCGTTGATATTGAAGACAAACTTCACCACTCAAGTTAACCAATTAAATCACACATCCAACAGTGACCAATTATAAGCATGCTTAAGGATTAAGTGAAAGAATAAATTGGGCCTTCACATATAACCGATGATAATATTTGCTTATGAGGTAAGTAAATAAATTGTGTTAAAAAATTTGGGCTCCAAGTTTTGTTTCCACAATGACAAAACCCAACAAAAATTTTGTTGCTTGGTTAATTAACTTTGTGTTGTCTATTGCTTGTCTAATTTGGTTTAAGATTATAACAAATACAACTGTTTCAAGACCGGAGCCTGCTGATAAATATCCATTGGCTGCTGAAGCTGGTGGATTAAGTGGGAAGCCTCTCTTCAACCTATCCACCAATATCTTAATATCTTAAAGGAGATGTATATTTTGACCAGGGTATGTTGATGAATCTCATGAAACGTAAACTTTTGGATTGAAAATTGAGTACTTAACCTTTTGCTACAATACTTTGTTAAGCTACTAATAAACCTTAAAGTTTAAGTTGATAGATTATTTATATTTAATCTTTTTTGTATCCTTGTCTAGATAAGATAATCTTCTTCCATATCTTGTAAGACTTTTCTTCCTCCATTTTAGTTTCAAATTTTAAAACGGGGACGAAATAGATTAAAGCCAATTTTGAGCTGCCTCTCAAGTTCACAATAAACCTTTCCAACCTTTCCTCTCCTAGGCCCAAGAGTGAGGATGCATTATGATGAGAAGTTAGAGGATAGATCATCAACGTACAGTTCTTCATACACCATAACTTCAAACAGTTCATATGATAGATTCTAATGCCATGTATATCATATGTCATTCTTTGAAATTGATATACGTTAGGATGCCTTGAATCTGTTGTTTGACGTTTTGAATGACCAACCATGGAGGATCTTGTTGATTTCGGTCCTAGGGTTTAAAGAGGTGGCATGTACAAGCCCTCTAACCCTATTGGAATCTCTGTGTCTACAATCTGTACTATTGGATAGATATTTCTTTCTAATAATAAACTGCTCTCGCCCTCTACCTATGACCGTAGCTAACATACTGTCAGTGAACCACGTATTCCGTGTTGATCTTTACTATTTACATTTTCTCGCTTTTTGTTTTTATATATATATTTTTTATCGATTTCATAACAACATACATGTTTCATTTTAGGGGAAGATTCCTTTAGTTGGCTGTGGTGGCATTAGCAGGTAAACTTGATGGATCTCTTCACAACAGTATCTCTTTATTTCACATTTTAATGTTTTCTCTGCAATGAACTTAGCACCTACACGGAACCGAATCTAATAATCATACGTATTCATACAGTGGTGAGGATGCTTACAAGAAAATACGAGCTGGAGCTACTCTTGTTCAACTTTATACAGCATTTGCTTATGGTGGGCCTGCCTTGATTCCTCAGTTGAAGGTAGTCTTTTACACATGTCTCTACGTCTACATTGTGAACAATTTTGGAAGAACTGGATAACATAAAAACTCATGTCTGTACGCCATGAGTGATGGATATTCCACTTCTTACTATTCTTGGTGATGATAAAAATTTCAATCCTTTTTTAAGAGCGTGACAATTAGTAGATATTGGCTATTTGTTGTACTTCTATATATTATTAATTACTTTTTTTTAATGATTTTCTGTATCAAGGTTTATGTCTCATATAGCCTTAAATATCATGCCTCAACTTGTTTAGAAGAAAAGCCTCTTAGAGTTGTATCTGGGAGTGATCATCAGTCGGTCGAACTTAGTGTTTTCGATTTTCTACAAAAGGAAAACCAGAAATTTCTTTGGAAGAGCTATCGTCGAGTGATCAACCGGTCGGCTTGGTCGGGTTGGGTTATGTGTGTGTGTGTGTGTGTGTATTGGTCAGTTGGTTTATACCACACCTGCAATCACCGATCGCCGTCGTCCTCGCTTCCCCTAATTGATTGATGCGGCTCGGTTTTTTAGCCCCCATGCTCACTTCTAGTTTAGCCTTTTTCAAACATCATTTTTACATAGTTCTGCATTGCCGGTTTGGCAGCTTTCAATCCGGTTATAAAAGAAGAAGGATAAAGATTAGAAAGGAAAGAAAATAAAAGAAGCTATATATAATGGTAATTGTCATTGTTTTTTTTTTTTTTTTTTTCTTGTAGGGGGAGCTTGCTGAATGCTTAGAAAGAGATGGTTTCAAGTCTATCCAAGAAGCAGTTGGTGCAGATTGCAGATAACAGCTTGTGCACTTTGTTTGTAGATTGAAAATAAACACAATAATTCCAAATGTTTTGACAATGGAATTTTGGTTTTCTTCTCCCAGTTTTCGGAAACTTTATTTAACTCCTTCAAATTGGAGGCTGATTTTCCCCTAAAGTTTTCTTCTTTCTGATGGGAATTGCTTTGGGTTTGGAGATGCGAAATCTGATTTTCATTGATATATTTCTGCTGATCTCTCACATTAGGAGAGAATTCTAAGGAATAATTGTTCAAAACTTTCTTTTCAGTTATTATAATGAGAGGGTTCTATATATATATTCCTATTTTCCTATCTGGGGATGGATGATCCAAAATTGAGGAGAATAATGAAATATGCCCTGTTATTTAATATTGAGGTTTTTTCCCCTACCTTCTGCTACGTCATATTTGTGTGAAATTATCAAGTTTCTACAAACAAATTGGTTTTTCGCTCTCACTCTCTTTCTTAGTCTCCTCTCCCTCGCTCACTCTCGGTCTCCTCTCTTCGCTCTTCCTCGCATTGCAACACGAAATTGTTGGAGAAGACATAAACACAAGAAGAAGGGGAAGGAAGAAAAAGTAAAAAGAAAAGAGAGGAGAATTGAAGGTGGGGAGATGAGAAGATTGACAAGGAAAATTCATAAAATTTGGCTAACAATGATGTAAGGAAGAGGACAAATTGATATTTTTTTCGTTATAAAAAAACCTAATTAAGTAATATTTAATTCAATATCTGATTCAAATTATCGATAGTGATTTAACGATTACCTTTGAAAATCTTATGAAGATTTTTAGAGTAAGAACAAAATTAACCACCCTTTTGTTTTCTCATCCAAGCTAAGAAGAAACTCATATAATTTTCACTCATTCAACATCAAGGTCTAATCGAATAATTTTTCCCATAACTAAAGGTGTACACACGAGTAATTGTAATGGATGATAAAATTTGTATATATATGCATATGTATACATATATATCTATACATCTATACACATGTACCTATGTACCTACGTACCTACGTACACGTACATACGTACATATATGTAGGTACATATGTACGTATATGTATATATACATATATAATATTTGAGTCTTTTATCACTATCTTACCATTAAAATTTGTTTAAGTACACATTTCCAAACTTCTTATTCTTGGGCATGTGCATATCGCGGGAAAAACATAACATTCTTTCTTCTTACACGGAACCTGAGTTCAACAACGGTCGCAACATTCCACTCACCACCAGATTTGAAACTATAGCTCTGTAATTTCTCAAAAGCTAGACGAAAAACTCATCTCAGTCGTCCCCATTTTTCTCTGTTTGGTTTCGCAGAGAACGTGAAGGAATAGCATCAACCCCACTTTCCTGCAGGTACACTCGACCGACCTTTTGAATTCTTTTTGGGATTTAGGGAAATGGGTTATTATGCATATTTGAAGAATTTTACGTATGGGGTTGTAGAAAATCGTTTGGAGATTTTACCCAATTCGCGCGCGCCTGACCCGGTTGGAGATTTTACCCAATTCGCCCGCGCCTGACCCGGTTGGAGATTAGGGTTTATTCACGCCTCCCTCCTTTTTCGTTTTCCTTTATCTTCCACGAAAGTTCCACCGTTGTTATTGCTGATTTTACGAAGATCTTCGAATCGTGAAGCTTTCGGTTCTGATTGGCTTCGGATGTGAAGCAGTTTTCGGATTGGTTGACTTCGGACGTGAAGTTTTCTTCCCGAGTATATTTTTAAGGTTCATCTCTCTGTTTTTTCTTTTGCTAGGGTTTCGAACCTATAAAAAATTCAGAGAGTTGGCTCTGATACCATATAGAAAATCTGAATTATTGTGATAATTTTTCTTATTTTAATAAGAGCAGTTAACCCTCATATATACAAGAGTGAATGCCTAATATGGCAAAAAATCCCTAACGGTAAAGAGATCAAAATTAAAGTTAGAATATTACAAATAGGGAATGTAAATATTTGCAGAAAAAACTTTCCAAAGAGATGAGAGAAATGTGAGGACTTTCCATATTCAACAGTATCTAATCGGAGAAATCTTTTGTAATCTCGTTTTTGGTCCCCCTTGGTACTCTTTCGATATTTTATTCATCAATGAAATGGTTTCTTATCCAAAAATATATTAATAATGTATATGGTTAGTTTTGAAACAGAGATAGCTCGGGTAAGATGTACTATAGTTTTCAGTAAATATTGAATGGGGAGTGTCTAAGGATGTCTATAGAAGCAACATGTGTCATTCAATGAAACTCGAGACCATGAAATCATTTTGGGTCATATTTTTCTAGAGAATATTATTTCTTTCATCTATAATATTTCTCAACAGCCTTTGATTTATTCATCAGTATTTTGTGTTCTGAATTCAGTGAGTAATGATTTGCAGACGGCTGCAGCAGCCAATGAATATTTAGTTGCTAGAGATACAAAAAAATGATTTCTTGCTGCAATTCTCTGAACGTTAACTCTCCATTTCTGCTGACCAAGTATTCTCAGCAGTTAAAGAACAGCAGGCATCCTTACTTGGTACATTGCCTTTTCCTTGATATTCTCAGATTTATACTTGTTACTTTTTAGAGAAACTTTTGTCTTGTCACGGTAGTTCATCTCTGTTCGTCTTTTTCTCTTCATTTTTGTTTAGACTTTTCTCACAACAGATTCAATTTTATATTGTAAGCAAAAAGTACCTGATATATTTGTTTTTTTTCTTTTTTTATGAAACTCTGCAGAAGAGTTGCTGTAAGTATTAGTTCCTATTTCACAATTGCCACATCTTGGAAACCTGTTGATATCCGTATTCATGAAAAGTGCCTTCAGGAGAGAACATTTTATTTGATAGTGATGCATGCTTGTTCTTTGCAGCATCAGAGTAAGTTTCAGAAGAGAAGCTCTGATGCAACCACAAGAGGAATGAAAGTCGCTGCTTATTATGGCTTGAAGACACCCCCCTATGAACTTGTAAGTCACCAACCAAATAATGTGCTTACCTATTTTGCGACTAAAATCCCATGTGTTTGCATATACTTGCTTCTTGCTCATAGAGTTCAGTTGATGGTCTCAGATATTTAGGCATGTCTGTTTTAGAAGCAAGCATAGGAACAATCTTCAAAGTTAGAGTTGCTAAATTACGTTTTATGTTTTTTTTTATTTACTTTTAAGAGTCTTGCCGCAAATACCATGCGACATCTTGCCTAAAAATGAACTTGTGCCGTCCGTTACAGTATTCCCTTATACTTTTGGTTCTTGAATTTTATCCTGTAAAAGATTATTAAGAGTCACAGAAATCAGGTTTAATAGCTAGTAAAACATTATTTGAACCCACATAAAGCAGGTTTAATATACTGGCATTAAATATGAATGGAGTGGCTTTAGTATTTATTGTCTTCTTTGAAAATTGGCAAATAGACGTGTGAGAGGTCAACTAAGGTGAGATGAAATCAATAAGGCACCTATCCTGGTTCTTCTTCTTCCTCTCTCTCTCTCTCTCACACACACACACACATGAATTTTTTGTATATTCTTTTTATATATTGTAAACCTAATCTTAGTCACTCTTTTGTATTTATATTCATGTGTATTGGGGTCCTTTAAAATCTCCAATTTTTGAGGTGAATTGCTTATCCTCTGTCTCTTGTAGCCAGCTTTTCTGTGGGTATAGTCATTGTTGGATCATAGAATTCACAGTAAGCCTACAAATTTCTACCAAACTGATTATAAATTTGTCACAGTTGCAGCGCTACTGGTAAGAAATGGACATTTCTTTAAAATGTTTTTAATAGCGCTATGTTTTATTTTCTTCTCTATGTTTAGGATGCTTTAGAACCATATATGAGTCGGAGGACATTGGAGGTTCACTGGGGTAAACATCACCGTAATTATGTTGAAGGTTTGAACAAACAACTGAGCCAAAGTGATATTCTATATGGCCACACTTTGGATGAACTTCTCAAAGTAACATATAACAATGGGAATCCTTTACCTGAGTTCAACAATGCTGCCCAGGTACTTCAATGTTAATCCATGGCATACTTTAAATTATGAAGGCTAAAATTAACCTTTCTAATATTTTGATTGACTCCTTCATGTAAGTCTTCTTTTGTTGAATTCAAGTCATTTAGCACATGAGACAACTTCTATCACTGGTACTTCATGATTCAAATTTCAATATGTAGCATTTTCATAATCTACTTGACTTCAACTGATTGTTCCCTTTATCATTGATAAGAAAGACATGAGATGATCTTTATTTTGTTTTAATATTGAGACAAAAAAAAGTGAACATATGGTGACTGGGGTGGCTATGAAATAAAAATTGAATATTTGATAGCATACTTCTGATAATAGCAGGTCACATACTATGAGATTCTTAATGCGCCATCATAAATACAGAGCTATTTTTCTTGATAAAAAAATTTCAAAAGCTATCTGGCATAATGGTATTTCAGAGAAGATAGTACTTGTTTTTAATTGGGTTTGGCTTTAGGGTATTTATATCACTTAAAGGAGACAACTATCGCTGCCTAATTTTGCCTGATTGCTAAAATCTCAAGACCATTGTTTTGTCCCCTTTTTGCTAAATCTCGAGATCTCAAGATCAGTGGTGTCATTGCTGGACACGCTTAACCTTTCTTGAGGTTCCAGTCTTCTGGTTCAACATTCAAATACAAAGTGAATGTGTTGTGAGTGTGAGGTTGTTTGGTTCAAAGTTTTTCTTTTACCCTGGGTGGAAACTCAGATGCATTTTTATTTCTGATCTGACTGACTTAGTTTACTCTTACAGGGTAGGAGAAGTTTACTTTTTGTGTTACAATATTTTGTTTAATTTGTTGCATTGGCCATTCTTTTTTGTAAATCCTCTCTTTATACCTTTTATTAAATATGGTTTCTTATCCAATATTTGTATGTTTAGTATCCTGTGCATTCGACATCCTTGTATGAAAAATGAAATTGATTTTTTTTTCCCTCTTCAGGACAGAATGAATCTCAAAAAAGTATGTTACATTTATAGATTTTCTAGTAATGTGTAGTGTAAAAGTTCAGGGAGTGCAAGATATTTAAGCCATAAAAATGGAAAAGATGTAGGCTCATCACCTTTATGTATGTTCAGGTCTGGAATCATGACTTCTTTTGGGAATCCATGGAACCTGGAGGCGGAGACATGCCCAAACTTGGTGTTCTACAACAAATTGAAAAAGATTTTGGCTCCTTCACCAATTTCAGGGACAAGTTTATACAAGCGTCTATTTCACTCTTTGGTTCCGGCTGGGTTTGGCTTGTTTGTAAGTTTTCAGACTTTGGTTAAACATTTTTTGCAAGTGCATTTTTTAAATCTTTATCAATAAGCACTTTTTGGTTGAAAGAACTATATCTGTTTGGATCACCCAATTTGAAAATGGCGCCATCTTGTTCTCTGTCTTTCTCACTTCTTCTTTTTTTTTTTTTTTTTTTTTTGGTTTCCCTTTTTACAACTTGACAATATTTATGATCTCTTCCGGAGTTTTGGAAAAATTCTTTTCTTTGAGGGTTATTTAGTCTTAGCTTAGTGAACTGGCTGTTACCTTATTTTTGTCTCCTCGTGATGATTCAATCGATATTCAGATTGACGTCGTAGTTCTGTTTTGTGAACTATCATTTGACAGTCTTAGTTGTTCTGAACTGTTGTTCATTGTATCAGTGAAGAGACAAGAAAAACGACTTGCTGTGATCACGACTTCGAATGCACTAAGTCCACTTCTCTGGGATGACATTGTAAGTAAATGCCCCATTTTGTGTACAAGGTTCTTTAATTCTCAGAAATTTGATTCTCCATATTTTGTTGTGCAGCCAATCATTTGCTTGGATATGTGGGAGGTATCAAATACTTTTCTACCTTCAAATATTTTTTTGTATCTTCATTTGAACAGATCATATATGATAACATTTGATTTTTTTTTTCTCCAGCATGCTTACTATCTGGATTATAAGGTACGAAATTCTGCCTGATTGGCTGCTATATTGTATTTATAGACTAAAATCAAATACCATACTTCATCTCATTTTGGCTCGTGTACTTCCACATATCAAATTTAGTCATGGTACTTTTAATAAATTTTGAAATTAGTCTTTATGGTTCGTTTGAAGTTATCTTTTACCAGATTTGGTAAAGCAAATAATAATTTCCATTCCCCTAAAGACACCTGTTAGGTACTAGATATTAGTGAAGGGGTGCTATAAGGGTAATTAGATAGAGAAGTTACTTAGTAGTTATTGTGTAAGGGTGGTTACATGTAGTTATTGTGTAAGTGTGGTTAGTTGGGTGGTTACAACTTGTTATAAATAGAGGGAGGGTAAGTGAGAGTAGGGAGACTATTTTGTGGAGTGATCTAGGGCTTGGGTGAGACTTGAGAGCACTCAGAGGAAGGTTTTAAGTGCCTTATCTTTAGGTTTATCTAGAGTTATATTTCATTATATTCAGATTTTGTTCTTGTTAGACCATGTGAATACCTTTCCAAAATTTATATGGATGGAAGACTAACCGGACCAAAGTTTTTTTTTTTTTTTTCTGTCTGAAAAGTTAACCATAAACAATGAGTTTGAATTGATTTTTAATATTTATTGGAAGTACATAGACTAAATCTGGACATTTAGAAGTACTTAACTATAATGGAACAAGCTCCAAAGTATGTCAACAAAAATGGTATTTTAATCTTATTTATTTTACTAACCAAGCGTCTATACATTATATTATGCTTGTAGCCTACTTTCATTAATTTTTTAGGAGAATTTGTCCACAAAAAGGCCAACGTTGGGAGGCCTTGATACCTTGTATTATCAAGTTATTTATGTTAGATTTCTGTGGTTGATCATTGATTTTATTTGCACACAGAATGACAAAATAGAGTATGTAAATGTGTTCATGGATCATCTTGTATCGTGGAATGCTGCGTTGGGGCGTATGGCCCGAGCAGAGTGTTTCGTGAATTTAGGCGAGCCAAAAATTCCTGTAGCGTAAGAACACTCATTGCTACTAGAGTTACTCCCAAATGATCTGACGGAGCGACCGAGGGAAATCTCTAAGCCTCATATATGTGATCTTTGAGGTTCGACAAGTTTTGTTCTCTACATTAGATTTCCTTCATGATGTTGTAGTGACATGGAGGGTTGTTTCCTTAAAAATGTATAGGTTGATAACATTAAGGCTTGTTTTTGACAAAACTTGATTGTATGAGTTGTTATTTTATCCAACCTTGGACGACTTGGTTAGGTTATGAATTCAACCAACCCACTATAATTTGTGGAGTGGTTGGTAGAATGTGCTGAAAATCAATTCCCTCTACTTTATTTGTATTAAAAAAATGTTTGAAGTCCAAATTTTTGTTTTTTTAAAATAAAAAAACGAGTAAGATACATGGCTTTTATTTATTAATAAACTATAAAAGAAACATAAATTAGAATATGATTAACGTTATGTGATTTTTCTAAAATTAACTTTACATTATTGACATAGTGTTATGCCTATTTTTGCATATTTTTTAACAGTAAAAACATGGAGTAGATTTGGACTCGAAGAAGATTCGAGTAAAATTTACCATTATTTGGACATGATGGGACAAAAGACAAAGTTGATATTGAAATATCTATCCCCAAGCTCAAATGGGACACAAGATGAGGGCTTATGAGAGGTACCTAAGCCTCAACTCGGGAATGAAGCAGAGGGTGGCCAATTCGATCAAAGAAGTAGAGGGTGGCCAATGCTAATGAAAATTATAAGCTTCAATGAAAGATGACCTAAAATATAAACTTCAAGTAAGAGTTTAGTCTCTAAACTTTAATTTGAAACAATTTAGACTCTATGGTTTCAAATTTATAGTAGTTTACACCTTAGTACTCGAATATTCAATCGTTTCTCAATCTTCAAATTGGTTGCCATAGGCCTCATCTCGGCCATGATTGAAGGTGACTCTCGTGGGGCTTCACCTTGTGGCTAACTTAGCCCAAGACCCATTTGATCCTTTGGTTAGGTATTTCAAGATTTTGCCTTTGTCTTAACTAAAAGTGAATTTAGTTCAAATCTTATTGAATCCAAATCTATCTGTAATTGTTGATATCATACATTAATCGAGCTCAACCTTTTTTCTCTCGCAAGCCGAGTAATGAGTGTCATTTGGTTAAACATGTTTGTTTTTGTTGAAATTCATGAGTTCTAGATAGCTTTTACTTCATGAAGGAAAAAAAAAACACAAGTGTGAGATTTAAATCGATGAAATGATAGTTTATGGTAAAAAAAAAAGTTATGCAGTAGTTAATAAAACAAAATATTTTGACAAATAAGATCTAACTTCAAAGAAGTTAGGCTCATTTGTACTTAGACTTAGTTTCATCCGTTAAGAACAAACATTTATAAAAACAGTTCAAGCCTCACTACCTACGTTAATATCGATCAATGAGATGATCTTTAAGCCAAATACTAAAAACGTTAGTTCGTCATACATTACACGTCAAAATGGAAACAATCGGAATATAATTACAAATTTATGGAATAAAGAGAAGTCTAAAGCCATGAAAATCTCAAATTTCATCAACAAAGCTTCAATTTTGTTGTTGAAACAATCTCGATGTTAAAGTAAATTTTAGAGAATCATCGAATCTACCTGTGAGACATCTCAATCATGAATGATATGACACCTAATAAGATAATCTTTCCATTTTTTTTTTGTACTTTAACATAATTCCAAAATCATAATTTTTTTAGTTGCAAAATTCCAAATTTGTAAGCCATAGTCCATAAAATTCTCAACTACCACTGATGCTAATCAGAGATTCGTTGTCTTCATAAACTTCTCATCCCTCTCCTCTTCTCATCCAAAAATGGTCAAACAGAGCGAGGAGAAAGGCCAGTTGTGTCCTTTAATCGAAACCCATAATCATGATTTTCACGGCGGCTCCAGCGGCGGCCGGGATACCGGCTCCGCCACTTTCTCCCTCATTTTCAGCACTTTGGTTGCTGTATCTGGCTCATACGTCTTTGGCACTGCTGTAAGCGTTCATATTTTTTTCATAGAAAGGCTTTATAGAGACAAACTTCAATTCATATTACTAGCTGTTGATGTGAACTTAATGTGATGAGGTTATGAAATGGATTGTTTGTAAATTGTTAGGTACTTTTGATTTGAATGTTTAGGGTATGTTTGGTATGAGTTTTGGATGTGGGGAAATGGAAAAGTGCTTTCCACTCATTAAATGTGTACATACTTTTCAAAATTTATATGGTATTGTCGTATTGAGTGAGAGATTGAAGGATGAATTTGAAAATTTAAAACTAATTTAACTTGTTTTTAGAAGGTGTACTTTTGATGTGTTTTGTAAGAAAAAGAAAAAAAATTGCTTTTATATTAAGAGGGACGCTATAACGAAACTTATTAATTTTTTTTTAGTTTAGGTGCGTCTCGTCTAATATCATGGGACAACTTGCATGACATACAATATTTGAGAGTCAAGAAAACTGATACTAAGTCCAAGTAAGAGGAAGTCGTTAATTAGAAGTGCTATAGTAAATTATAAGCTCTTTCAATTTGAGGGGTCATTTGGCCCATCGACTTGTTAAGTTGGTGACTTGGTCTAAACAACTTAACTTTTTTACTAATAAGTGTGACATTTGTATCGAATAACTTTATCTTTTTATTTTTTATATTTTTCACTTTTACCAATAAATTCATTTTTACTTTTTTAATCAACTTTTCATGATTATCGAGAAACTCAATCCCAAACACCAACTTACTAACTCCAATATATTGATCTCCGAATTATTAACTCCAACTCAGTGGACCAAAGGCTGCTGAATGTTAAAAGTAAATTTGGGATGGTATCGGAAACACTTTTCATAATTTTTATTATGTTTGGCTAGATAAAGTGGTTTCTGATAATTCTACAATCTAAAAATAATTAAAATGGTTTCCAAAAAAGCTCTTCTTCCAAGAGTGCTTTGAGAAGAAGTGACTCCAAATGCACCCATAGTTCTGTGTGGAAACTAATGCTTTTTTATGCTTTTTCTCAGATTGGATATTCATCACCTTCTGAGGCTGGCATCATGACCGACCTGGATCTTACTGTATCGGAGGTGAATGAAAATTACAAATGCTTTTTGTCTTTCAATTATGATGTGATATGTTCTTTATTCCTGTTATGTAGTTGGTGTTTGGTTCTTTATTAAGTAAAATGGTACGGTTTGTTTCATATTTTTCTCAATGAAAGTTGGTTTTTCATAATTAAAGAAAATGACACGATATTAGCAATTAGAGTAATTGGTGTTTCAAATGAGTTGGTCAACAGTGTTAGAATAATATGTAAGTTCATATATATTATTTAATGATTCGATAAATGTAAGTTTGTTCATTCTCTATCTAGTTCTCAGATTGTTATTTCGTACAGTATTCAGTCTTTGGTTCAATATTGACGGTTGGAGCTATGATTGGTGCTATTGTGAGTGGCAAACTGGCAGATTATATTGGTAGAAGAGGTGTAAGTTTAGTCATTCTTATTTTTTTCTTAAAATCATTTTCGGCAATTTCAAGCTCTCAATAAACTTCTTTGGTCTTTTTCCTTTTGTTTTGTGAGCAGACAATGGGCTTTGCAGACATCTTTTGCCTCTTGGGGTGGTTTCTTATAGCATTCTCTAAGGTCTCTTTGATTTTTCTTTCATCTGATTGAGAAATTTTGACTTTCAAGTCTCTAGTCTTCAAAATATTACCATCTACAAAATGATTCATTATATACTTAACACTTGAGGTATGCAAGCATTCAAAACATGCTATTAAGTTATGATAAAAGTGCTCGTACAAAGTAAGTTAAGCTAATGAATGAAGCTGAATTGTTTTTCTACAAATTCAATAACAGAATTAAAAAGTCAAATGCATATAACATTATCAAAAAATTAAGACTTTCTGAAGTTCAATGAAAAACAAAAATACGAGTTTTCCTTCCCTTCCTCCCTCTCCTTTCATTTCATTTTAAGGACGGAGTTTTTCTATATTGTTGTTAATTTGAATGAATAACCTCACATGTAACTTGGTGCTGACTACTTATAGGCTGCTTGGTGGTTGGATATAGGACGGATACTCGTAGGATTCGGAATGGGAGTTATCTCTTATGTGGTATATGTTAAAAGAATTCCATCTTTGTTTAATTACCGTAGCTCAAATGTTGGCAGATAAAAAGAAAAGCTTATGTATGACCTTATGGAGCAGGTTCCTGTGTTTATAGCAGAAATAACACCCAAGGAACTTCGAGGAGCATTTACAACAGTTCATCAGGTAAAGTGCAAATGATCATAAATTTCTACGTCATTGAAGAAGAGTTACCTTACGTAAATATTCTGTTGTAATGTTTGAAACAAAATTGTCAGCTGAATATTCATATATAGAGCATCGACACGCATACATATCCTTCATAGTAAGTTTGACTTGGGGTAGAAGGGGATGGATAGTTATTACAGGAAGGCAAGATCACCATTTGACCAAACTAAACAAGATCTTTTTACAGTTTGTACAACTATCTCCTTCAGCTCCGTAAGTAATTACTAATAAGGAGGCAAGATCTATTGAATGGAAATTTATTTGATGAGCCTCAAGTCTATATTGGACTGTTTGGCATATATTTGATCATTTTTAATTACAAGGTACACAATTTATTTATTGATTATTTAGTGAAATATGATAAAATATAGAGACAAACACTCATTTTCCGGTGTTTCTCTAATAATGACCTCCTTACTTTATATCACGGTAAACATCTGTGATTATTAGCATACTTGATTTCATTGGGATAGGGGTATGGGAAAAATTGAAATCAGTGACCTAATTTTCATTGGGAGACATCTAGCAAAATCTAGTTGGTTTAAAGTTTTGCATCCAGGGTACAAAATTACTTCACTTGTAGAAAGAGAAAAAATCAAACAAATAGAAAAAGGCCCACAACATTCTCAATAGTATATAATATTTTTATAATGTTGATTGTACAGTTGATGATATGTTTTGGTGTTTCACTGACTTGGCTGATTGGAGCTTTTGTGAACTGGAGGACTCTTGCTATAATTGGTAACGTTTCTACTTACATGAGTTTGACACTTACGATGAAGATGGTTTAAGGGAAATATTTTCTGACTGTCTTGATTCTCCGCAGGAGCGATTCCATCTATAATACAACTCGTAGGTCTTCCTTTCACTCCAGAGTCTCCTAGATGGCTGGTATGTCACTGTCAAATTCATAGCTCGTTCTGTTAGACTTATATTTGTTTGAAGAGACATCAAAAGTGAATATTAGGTCCCATATGATAATACTTTTATTTTCTGTTTTTTTTTTTTTTTTGTTCTTTTTAGTTTTTAAACACAAGGTTGCGTACTAATAAACTTTATACTTTTCTTTTTCTACTTTTTAAGAACTCTTTTGAAAATTTCACCCTTTTTCTTTTTTAACTCGGCTTTGATTTTTAGAAGTGTTTGGTTTTGTAAAAAGTAATCTTTTTGCAAACAAGTTTATTTTTCAGGTCATAAAACGAACAATTAACAAAATGGTTTTGTAATTGACTCTAAACTATTTTAATAGCATTCTACCATATAAATCTAATCAAGAAAATAGTATTGTTTGTAGGCAAAGAACGACCAAGGATTAGATTGTGAAGATGCTCTCCAACGGCTAAGGGGGAAGGATACAGATATTTCTGCAGAAGTGTTAGAGATTCAAGTATATTTTTCATTTTCCTAGTTTTTCTTTTTCCTTCTTTTTACTAAACAATGGCTTCATATGTGCTTGTTTCTTAACCTTTTAGGAATACACAGAATTGCTTAAACAGCTCCCTGAACCAAGTGTTCTTGATTTATTCCAAAGGCAATATGCACGTTCTCTCACTGTGAGTCTTCAAATTTAAGCTTAATCATGGAGTTTTTAATAAAAATATAAGTCTTCATCCTTTGTCTATATGGTGACTTTGAGCTATTTTTGTCAGGTAGGACTTGGTCTTATGGTACTGCAACAATTTGGAGGTGTTAATGGCATTGCATTCTACGTAACTTCTTTATTCACTTCGGCGGGTATGCAAAAGTCCGAACTTTAATGTGTTCTTATAATAAGTCAAGATTTGACAAGTTAAAAGAAGAAAATTCTCTGTATTCTGACAGGGTTTTCAGGGAATATTGGAACTATAGCATTGGCTGCTGTTCAGGTTTTTCTATCAAATTATACACGTTCCCCAAATGTGATTGGAAGAACCCTCTTTTTTTCTCATTGTTTCCAATGTTTTTACAGATACCAATGACTGCTCTTGGTGTAGTTTTGATGGATGTATCAGGACGACGGCCGCTTTTGATGGTATACAATGCAATGCAAGTGCATGATGTTTATACTGACATGAAGTCACAAACAAGCTAATGAAAACTTTGAATTCAAACAGATTTCTGCAGCAGGAACTTGCTTGGGTACTTTATGTGTGGCGTTATCGTTCCTCTTTAAGGTTTTCTTCTATCTCTTATCCGCAATGGAATCCGGTTGGCATGCTGAGCTTTCATGATTCTTCATCATATTCTAAAAGAGTACTGATCTTGAATGTGCAGGATCTCCAACTATGGCGATCTGGCTCCCCCATGATGGCACTTGTTGGTGTACTGGTAATGTTGAATGATGAATTGACCATGGAAAAACGTACTTTTGGATATGTTTGGATATTTCATTCAATCAATGAAATTGTTTCTTATAAAAATAAAAGAAAAGAATTGACCATGCAAAAGCACAATATTTTCTTTACAAGCTCTCAGTAGATTTGTTGTCATTGGTCATTTGTCAACTAACTGGCTTATGGGTCATTGATACTGATTAACCTTCAATTTGAGTCCTTCGGTAATTTTTCTTGGATTTGGTTATTTCTACAAACAGGCGTTTTCGGGATCTTTCTCGTTGGGCATGGGAGCAATTCCTTGGGTCATAATGTCAGAGGTATGAATTTAGAAACTTCATTTGGAATGACACTTTTTACGTAATGACAACAAACATTATGTTGATTTTGAGTTAAACCATGTTTTAAAGTTGGATAGTACTTTTCTTTGCCTAGCTTCACAACAGTGATTTTAAAGTCTACTCAAAATCTAACTCACAACAGTAGTTTTCACAAGCTTGATTCAGACTTTTGAAATTTGGTTGTCCTTGAAAAATCAAAGGTTTAGGTAGAAACGATTAGTTCAATTTAAACTATTAAAACAAATTCTATTACAGAATGTGTTGTTAATTGACTTGATTCATTGCAATTTCTATTTGTTTAGATATTTCCCATAAACATGAAGGGATTGGCTGGCAGCTTGGTTACTTTAGTGAGTTGGCTAGGTTCTTGGATTGTCTCATACAGTTTTAACTTTCTTTTCAATTGGAGCTCTACAGGTAAAAACAAGCCACAATTCTCACCTTTTGAATTTCTTGTATTGATTGTGAATGGATGAGTAATTTGGGTTTTCTGTTAACTTTGGAAGGTATATTTTTCATATTCTCAAGCATATGTGGCTTCACAGTTTTGTTTGTTGCAAAGTTTGTACCAGAAACCAAGGGTAGAACTTTGGAAGAAATTCAAGCTGCAATGAACCCTTTATCTACCCAAAGTTGAACGTTTGTTGGTTCCTACAAGTAATTCATAAGAACCATCATTGTATTTTTTTAGTTTGAATCTAGAAAATGTTGACTATAACCAACTTTGATTCACACATTGAATGTTACTTTCCACATGCTGTAATGATATGGAGTTGTAATATGATTTATTGTCTATTCTTATGTATTTAAAATTCCTGCTAGTGGTGTTTAAATTGTCAGGTATGCCCAACCCACACTAAGAAAACAAAAAGAACAATATACCGTTGATGAATATGGAGTCCAAAGTCATCAAAAGTTTAGCTCAATTGACACTATGTACCTGAGATTCAAGAGGTCTCGGGTTCGAATCCCCACTCTCTCTTTACTTAAAAAACCGTTCAAAAAAAATATGGAGTCCAAACAATGCATCTATATGATACACTTGTGTGTGTCAATGATGTATATTGAACAACGATATGTCATTGGTGTGCCTTATTACTAGTGCCTATATATATAATGATATACTTAGATGTATTGATATGAAGCCTTATTTACTTTCGAGGAAACATAATCAATCGACAATAATTTGAAAAAGTGGGTCTCATCTGATTACGTTTGTTATTATCTACTTGTGTATCGTAGTTGTAATGAGATGTGTAACTCATAGCCAAATTCATAATCAATAGACGCAATTTGATTCTGCAATTGATGAATACTAATTTATTTACATTTGAAAATTACATAAGATCCATTAGTAGATATCGTTTTTGTTACAATACTATTATTGATTGACCCTAAACAGTAACGATAAGGAAGACAATGATACCAAACAATGTAAAGTAAACAAATCATAATCCAACCATGTTTGCAACATGCTTAAATAATTTGAAGAATTCATGAAACTCAACTCAAACTACAAGGATTGGGTTGAATTAGTTAAGTGCTTGGTTTGTGATGAATTAAGATGGTTAAGAACGGATTGATTTAGTTCGATTTATGAGTTTAGACTTTAAAAAATCGGTTCAATTGTGTTTTTTATTTTACAATATGTGGGATGGGAAAATTGAACTTCTAAATTTTAAAGTTGATAGTACAAATATCATGAGAGTTGAGGTATGCTCATTTTGACTGATAAATTATGATTAAACAATTTGATGAACTACACAAAGAAGCGCATTATGCACGATAAAACATCTAATACCACACAATACGATTTGCATGCTACAACATTTAAGAATCATCTGGGACTAACAGATTAAAATAGTATAATATCAAATATCTTGTCAAACGCTGAATAAGAGTAATATCCACGAAGGAAAATTATTAGTCCTACGAAAATTCCATATTCCTTTCATTTATATGTTTATATACTAGAATCACTAACTTTAGAGTGGGATCCACTAATATTTATGAAAATAAATTTATAGTGGAAATAATTTAAATTTTGTATGATAACCGTTTCGTTTTTTAAAATTAATTATATTTCCTCTCAATTTCTTATAATGATACGTCACTTTCTTAAGTTCAAAAGTTAAATTCATAGCTAAACTTTAAAAAATAAAAACAAGTTTTTAAAAACCATTTCCAATTTTAAAAAAATTAGTTTGGTTTTTCAAAACATCAGTAATAAAATATTTATAGTCTTAATTTGACTATATTTTATATGCTTAGTTTTTTAAAATTAAAATAAAAAAAATCAAATGATTATCAAACAGTACTTTAATTTTTGAAAACATTGATTCGAGAATAACGCAAGAAATCTCGAGATAGAAGAAGTGGGTTATATGCTTCATTTAATATACATATTATATATAGAATGAAAAGGTTTTTTACGTGTTAGGTAAGACAGTTATAACGGAAATGCAATGAAAGATCTCCTTCATAATAGGATGCTTCCTTAACTAACTAACTCACTCCCCATTCAATTCTTCCATACTCCATTTTTCCATTCATTGTTTCTCATCATTCTCATTGTTTCTCCTCCAACATGTACAAACACGGCGACGACAAGCCCGAGCTCTCTCCTCTAATTCAATCCCACAATCATGAAACACACGGCGACTCCGACACCGGACCTGTCTCCACCACCTTCGCCATCATTTTCACTACTTTGGTTGCAGTTTCTGGCTCATACGTTTTCGGTACAGCCGTAAGTGCTCTACTTTTACCTCTGCTGTTCATGTCATTTTTCATTACCATAGCCTTTTCTTTTATTAATGCACTATCATTGTAACTGCATTGTTTGCTGTCTTGGATTTGAACGTTTTCTTTTAGCCTATGGTCACCCTCATCGTTAGGCCGGCTCGACCCTAAAAAGTGATGGTCAAGCTCAGTTCACAGCTCATTGTTTGAGCTTGGAATGGGCGACCACTGAATATGTATGGCATATTTTAACTTTTTACCCTATATGCAATAGAGACTATCACAGGAACCTATTAGCAATCCCCTATGAGTAATAGAGTCTATCACTATTGATCAGTCCACCCTGCCTACCCGATTTTTCAATATAGTGATCCCATATCCTTTGGTCAAAGATTGAGTTTTCGAGCATGAGCTAGGCTTGGGACGACCTTCGGACATAAACCCTTTGATGAGGCTGATCCTGTTGAAAACACTTTGGAAACTTTGCAGTGTTTTGTTGGGTAATTAAATGTGGTTTGTGATAATTCAAAAGCACTAACAAGAATCAAAACGCTTTTAAGAAGAGCACCTAAGAAGTTCTTAGATAAGAAGTGACTCCAAATTCTTCCATAATTTTTTAGTAATTTGGAAATAATGGTTTGTGATGTTTTTTTTCCCCTCTCAGATTGGATACTCATCACCTTCTCAATCTGGTATCATGACCGACCTGGCTCTTACTGTCTCAGAGGTGAATGAAATTATAGATTGTTTTTGTATTTGCTTTTATGATGTTAAAGTAAAATGTATGAATAAACCAATCAATTAGAGTGAAATTTATATTAATAGATTAAATAAATGTTTTGGAGGTTGTGATGAATAGGTCTCTAAACTTCCAGCTTTGTGTCTTAATAGGTTCTTCCGCACTTGAATTGCCTAATAGGTCTTTGGTCTTTCAATTTTGTATTTAATAGATTCTTGACCTATTAAACGGTCGTATTAGACACCACTCTTGTATATAAATTTTTAAAAATGCCTAACAAAAATTCAATAGCCACGAAATTGAAAGTTCAAACACCTATTGGACAATTTTAAAGACAAAATTGCATGTTTAAAGGTCGATTAGACGTTTTGACAGTTCATAAGACGTGTTAGATAGAAGTTAAAAAGTTTGAAGATAACAATTGTAGTTTAACCTATTTAATGTATCAACACTGCTTTTATTGAAGAATGGAGAGAAAATGGGAGAAATTACAAGTTTTTGTTCTTTTTAACAATCTTGAACAATTTTACTGTTTCAAATCTTAAGGTTCCTCCTGAAAACCATCATATCAACTGGTCAATAATTGTTTGAATAAGTTATGAATTCATGAATCACGACCTTATTTGAACATGATTTGTTCTATAGGTTGTACAATTGTGACCTTGAAATCTAAAGTTATGAATTCACATATCTTGTCTAACGACTCAATTAATGTAACTTTGTTCATTACCTATCTGTTTCATCATCATATCAGCTGGTCAATAACTGTTTCAATAAGTTATGCATATCACTGACCTTACTTGAACAGAATCTGTTCTATGGGTTGTGTTCTTGAGTTATAAAGTTATGAATTCGCATATTTTGTCTAATGATTCAATTAATGTCACTTCGTTCGCTATGTATCTGATTCTCAAATTATCATTCGATGATTGTACAGTATTCAGTCTTTGGTTCAATACTGACAATTGGAGCAATGATTGGTGCTATTGTGAGTGGAAAATTAGCAGATTATATTGGTAGAAGAGGTGTAAGTTTATTCATTCCCATTCCCATTTCTTCCTTCTCTTCTTCCTTTTTCCAATGAGTGATTCCCAATTTCTTCTTGAAGTAATTTTTAGCAATAAAGATCTTTTCTGTAAACTTCTTTGATCTGTTTTCCTTGTTTTTTGAGCAGACAATGGGCTTTGCAGAGATCTTTTGCCTCTTGGGTTGGTTTCTTATTGCATTCTCTAAGGTCTGTTTCAATTTCATTTTATCTGATTGAGATAGTTATACTTTCAAGACTATCTTAAGTCTTCAAAATATCACCAGCCAAACAAAAAGTGATTCATTATTTATCTAGCACTCTTTGTTAAAGTATGCATGCATAAAAAACATACCGATCATCGACGATATATCGGTAAAATATCAATACCGACGAAGATTTTTGTAAGTCAAAAAGATTTACAAGATTTATTTAGTTTTTACTCCACTAAACTAAGAATATTGTTATTATTATTTTCAATTCATATTGGACTAAGTAGATGGCATTTTTTTTTATCTTTTATGAGTATTATAAAAGATATCGAAAACATCAATGGATATTTAATATCGATATCGAATCCTTCGGTTTATGGTTTATTGACATGTTGATGGATACTTTCACTGTTGAATTTGAAGAAAAATCCTAACTTGTCAATTGGTGCTGACTGTTGATAGACTGCTTGGTGGTTGGATATAGGACGAATGCTAGTCGGATTCGGAATGGGAGTTATCTCTTTTGTGGTATATGTTGCAAGAATTCCAACTCTAGTTCATTTACAATAGCTCTATTTTATCCACATATTAAAAAAAAAAAATGAGCTGAAAGTATGATCATGCTCTAGCAGGTTCCTGTCTTTATAGCAGAAATAACACCAAAGGAACTTCGAGGAGCATTTACGACAGTCCATCAGGTAAAAGAAAAATCATCATGAATTTCTATGTCATTGACAAAAATCGTTATATCCGCTCGTCTTCTAGTGTGATGTTTGTGTAAGAACCCCTAATTAGAAATAAAAGGGTTATTACATTGAGGTTTAGAGTTTAGGGTTTATTACATTGAGTAACACTTTTAAGGAGGATAATTAAGTACATACCAATAATTTTAAGAAATTGTAAATATAGCAAAATCTTTGAGTGAGACTCTATCGTTGATAGATTTTTACCAGTGATATAGTCTATCACTGATAGACTCCTACCAATAATATGGGCTATTACTGACAAACTTCAAAAACTGAGTCTAAATTTTGTCATGTCTGCAAAGTATTTGCACCTAATTGTTGTATTTGCAACTATCTCTAAAAGAAATGTTTACGATATTTTCGATATCTTCAATACCTTATTATGTTGATTGTACAGTTGATGATATGTTTTGGTGTTTCACTGACATGGCTGATTGGAGCTTTTGTGAACTGGAGAGCTCTCGCTCTAATTGGTAGCAATTCTACTTACATGACTTTGAAACTTAAGATGAAGATGGTTTAATGGGAAGTGATTTCTCACTATCCTGATTATGTTACAGGATCAGTTCCATGTCTAATACAACTCGTAGGACTTCCCTTCATTCCGGAGTCGCCTAGATGGCTAGTATGTCACTCTCAAATTCATTATTGGTTCTATTACTTATATTTGTTCAAAAAGACATGAAAAATGTATATTATGCCAAAATGAGCATAGCTCAACTAACATAGTGCTTGTACTTTCAACTTCGAAATCAGAAGTTTGATTTCCCTACTTCTAATATCGTTGACAAAAAGGTTTTTCTTTACATCAGAAAGCTAACAATAATAAAATGGTTATGATACTGACACTAAATTACTTTTATATGAATCTATCAATAACTTTAATCAAGAACTTTTGATGTATGCAGGCAAAGAACGATCGACAATTTGATTGTGAAGTTGCTCTCCAACGTCTTAGGGGGGCGAGTAAAGATATTTCTGCAGAAATTTTAGAGATTCGAGTATTTTTCATTGTCCTTTACTGTTCTTGTTTTTTTTTTTTCCTCCTTCTCAAACAAAGGCTTCATATGTGTTTCCTAACCTTATAGGAATACACAGAACTTCTTAAACAGCTCCCTGAGCCGAGTGTTCTTGACCTATTCGAAAGACAATATGCACGTTCTCTCATTGTGAGCCTTCGTATTTGATCTTATTGCATGTTTGGGAGTGATTTTGAAATTGTTAAAATCGCTTTTCTCGAGTTCAGAATCACTTTGAAACAGAACTTTAATCACTCATAAATAAACTAATATTTAATTATACAATTTTATGCGATTTTCCATATCGTCAAATTTGATTTTATTAAAAACATGTTTAAGAGTGATTTTGAAAATGAAAAAAAGTGATCTTTAACTATTTATTCAGAAACACTTCCAAACATAGTCTTTAATCATTGAGTTTCTAGCATATGAGTATCTCTTTATCCTTTGTTTATATGATGACTTTGAGCTATTGTGTCAGGCGGGAGTTGGCCTTATGGCTCTTCAGCAATTTGGAGGGGTTAACGGCATTGGATTCTATGTAAAATCTTTATTCACTACAGCTGGTACGCGGAAATTCAAACATGAACACCCTCAGTTACCGTTTAGTTTTTAGTTTTTGAAAATTGAGCCTATAAACACCTCTTTCATCCTTGAATTTCTTGCTTGTTAGTCTACCTTTTACCATGTTTTCAAGAACCAAGCCAAGTTTTGAAAACTAAAAAAAGTAGTTTTTATAAACTTATTTGTGTTTTTGGAATGTATAAGAATTCAACTCCTTAAAAATGATGCAAATCATGGTAAAAAATTGGGAGAAAATAGGTTTAATTTTCAAAAACAATAAAATGATTACCAAACAGGATCTAAACGGTTTTGCTGGTAAAACATAATTTTCTTGAAAGAAACGTAATCCTCTAGATTCTGACAGGATTTTCGGGGAATATCGGGACCATAGCATTGGCTATTATCCAGGTTTTTCTATCACTTCATACACATTTTTCAAATGTGATTGCAAAAACACTCTCCTTTAGCTTATATTTTGCCCTTAATGATCTTTCAGATACTAATGACTTCTCTTGGTGTAGTTTTGATGGATATATCAGGACGACGACCGCTTTTGATGGTATGTGATAATACAAAATCCACATTGTTTAGACTGACAGGAAGTAACAAACAAGCTAATGGACATTTTTAATTCAAACAGATTTCTGCGTCGGGAACTTGCTTGGGTTGTTTCTGCGTCGCATTGTCGTTTCTCTTAAAGGTTTATTTCTAGCTACTATCTGCAATTTTGAGTCCAGTGACCATGGGAGATTTCATGAATCACCATCATATTCTAAAAGAAACCTGATTTTGAATGTGCAGGATCTCCAACTATGGCTATCTGGCTCTCCCATGTTGGCATTTTTTGGTGTATTGGTAATGTAGATTAACACATAAACATAAGCATGAGTATCCTTTCTTTTTTCTTTACATAACAGAATATATTTAGCGATTGAAAACTAGTTTGGAGTTTAGGTGGACTATCTGGCAATATCGCTGAAGAAATTACAATAGCTAATAGGCTTCTCTCTCTCTCTTGATTAAGTCCCACGAAATGGATAAACCATCAAAATGAATCCCTCCAAAAACCGCTCGATTGCAGGAAAGGTACATGAATGAGCTGAGATCACATCTGAATGAGAGAGATCCTAAGGATATGAAAGTATAGTTAAGAAATACTTAAAAAAATTGAAAACTACGACATAAATATACTAACAAGGTGCATCTTCCTTTCTAGTGGCCATTGGTTTGAACTCCTAAGTTAAGTTGCCTAGCTTGGAGCAATTCTATGAATAGTGAAAATTTTCTGAAGAAGCATTTAAGTGAAAACAAAACATGTCGAAAGGACTCGAGGTGGTTAGTGAGGATGGTCTCCACTCTTAGAAATGTTCAAGACAAGCAATGATGACAGCCAGGCCTCAAAGGATGCTGAGAAAATACCCAGGCCATCAAGTGCCAAATTCGTATTCTATATCCCAAGTCTAATTACATACTGTTATCCACAATCCTACAAGTATTACCAATATATCTCTTATTAGTACTCTCACATCCTCATAGTTAGCTAGCAATGGCTTCATTTTGATTGGCCATTTGTCATCTCTTTCAACTCACATTCATTTAAATGAAAGTATAGTTCGTCCGGTACAAGTAAAACTATAAGTGGCTGATAGTGACCTCGTTGAATCTGGTTTAACTTTCATTTCTCTTATTCTTTAAGATTGGAGTCCTTTGGTATTTTATCTCTTGAACTTGCTTATTTCTACAGACATTCGTGGGATCATTCTCCTTAGGCATGGGAGCAATTCCTTGGGTCATAATGTCAGAGGTATGAATATTCAAAGCTTTTTACATCATGATAGCAGAACATTTGATATAGAGTTAAAACACGAAGGCTACCATACATTTGCTCGATTAGAATTTAAAAAACTATGCCTTGATTGGTAACCATTTGGTTCTTGGTTTTTGGTTTTTCTTATTCTTTCTAGCTTCCTTAAAACCAAACCAAATTTTAAAAACTAAAAAAGTAGTATTCTTGAAAACTTATTTTCGTTGTTAAAATTATAAGAGTGACTTTTATCGTGATTTTTTCTCCCTGTCCTAGGGTTTTTCACGTATACCTTGTCTTCTTCTTTTCAAGAATAACCAAATAGGACATGTCTATACAACTTTCTGTTTATGTTGTCGATTGAATTGATTCATTACCATTTCTACTTTTCTAGATATTTCCTATAAACATGAAGGGATTGGCTGGTAGCTTGGTTACTTTAGTGAGTTGGCTAGGTTCTTGGATTGTCTCATACAGTTTCAACTTTCTTTTGGATTGGAGCTCAACAGGTAAAAAAACAAAAAAGCCAAAATTTTCACCTTTTCAATTATCTATTTGAATGATCTATTGATGAGTAATTTGGGTTTTCTGTTAACTTTGGAAGGTATATTTTTCATATTCTCAAGCATTTGTGGCTTCACAGTTTTGTTTGTTGCAAAATTTGTACCTGAAACTAAGGGTAGAACTTTGGAAGAAATTCAAGCTGCAATGAACCCTTTATCTACCCAAAGTTGAAATTTTCTTGGTTCACTAAAGTAATTCATATGACCTCATTATATGTTTGTGCTTTCTAGCTTGAATTTGGGGAAATGATGTCAATAATACAAACTTTGATTCACATAGATGATGTTACTTTTCAGTGATAATGTGTGGTGTAGTGATATGGAAATGTAATATGATTCATAGTCTAGTTTTATGGTTTATGAACATTCTGTAACTCACATCCGATTTGGTCTGCCGGTTTGGTGTGACTATCGGTCGGTTTTAATTTTATCATAAAAATGTAATTTATAGTTAATGATTTTTAAAAATTATATCTATCAAATTAGAATCACATAACTACCATCTGTTCATAAACATAACAACACAAATGAATGAAATAATATTTAATATCTTAAAAGAAGTTTTCTACGAATAGTTAATATCTTGAAAGCATGTTATATAAGACCTAACCCTACCAAACTTTACATCGTATCACATATCCCTAAACCAAACAAATGGACTACTAATGCATTGTCATTACAAACATATGCCATATGTAACATCCAATAAAATTACAATACTCAACTCTGATTTGGTCTATTTCTAACTCGGTGTATTACATTTGTCTCATAACATATACTATTTGATTTTGACTAGATTCTATCCTTGTTGGTCTTTGACTATGGTCTTTCAGCCTAATGCAAGTGCACATTTTCTACCAAGTAATAAAGTGGAGAGTATTTCAAGTATTGAATCTCCAACGACATAAATTGGTTCGTTATCAATTCAAAAAAGGAGAAAAAAAGAACTTAGGTTGATGTATTAATTAAAAGTACAAGGCGAATAATCATATAATTCATTTTTACAATATGATTGAAAAATAGTTTTAAAGATTATATATTATGATAATTTGACTGAATATTTTTTTAATGGTTTTTAAAAGAGAAACATGTTATATTACTTATCAAACAATTTCTTGAGGCTCTCCAACAAAATGAGATTGTTTTAATGAAAAATAGGCATTTACTTGAGGCAACTATTGCTATTATATCGCTATGCATATCCCAAAATTATAGCATTTTTCTTAGAAGAAAACAGGACTAACCCATTGCAGCAATGTCAATACCGTCATCAAAAGTCCTTGGAGAGAACAAGACACTCCATGGATCTTCTGCTTTCAAAGCATTGTCCAACAAGATTGTGCTTAAAAGTAAGTTGATTTTTATTTATCTATGCATTTATTTGTTAACTTGTGAAGAAAAAAGTAACACTATTTTCAGATGGTTGTTTAAAATCTACCCATCCTTTTCCACCATTAATCAAAGAACTACTGGAAATAACAAATATAGAAAATGCATGGTTGAATCTCCTCCTTCACACTTGTATTTAATATTTAATAATAGAAAAATGATAATGGCTCTATGTTAAGTAAACCTCATAATGCACATTTCAATCAACAAACCATGAGCTATAACTACACTGATCAACTAAATTTTTTAAGGTGGTCCCGGTCCCGGTCCCGACTCCGGTCCAGCTTTCAACCCATCAGATCAGATCCCTGTATCTTAAACAATTTAGGAAAGAATGAACATTTTCCTGAAAACCCCAAATAATACTGTGCAAAATAAAAAACAGTATAAGCAGAGAGATGAGAACAATCAACCTATCAAATTCAAAGAATGTAAAGTGTAATTGTCATTCCTCTGTGACCACTACACTTGGACAAGATTCAACTAGTTCGTCGTGATCCTGGCACGGTTCATCAGAGCTATCATCGCAGTCCGTGTCAGCTAGGTTATCAAAGAAAGCATGAAGATACCAGGGGCATCTTTCATTCCATTGACCTTTGTTAGCACTTGCTCTCCATTTCTGGTCAGCTATCATCTCAGGAGAAAGCCCCCATTCCAGCATTTCTTCCTCCGTGTGATGAATGGCTAAGCTGTATTCCCCACCTTCTCCCAACTGCATCACCCGGCATTCGCAGTTTTCGGGATTGTTCAGGTACTCAAATTGCTCAACTGTCCACTTGAACCATTTCGTGAGGAAGACACGAGATGTTAGCCCATGAGATATGATTATAAGGTTGAGATCTTGGGAAGGGTTGTGGCGGAGCCTGTTCATGTCTATATCCCTCCATAAGGACTCGAGAAAGCCTGAAAAAACCAATATGTGCCTCAAAATAGTTATTTTAGTATGCCATTATTCATCTCATGTACATAAACAGTTGAACACTTCTTGAGCCTAAACAAATGATGTTTAAGAAGTCAATCCCCTAATCATAAAGAAGACTTCTTAACTAATGCGGAGTACTCAATTGTCTACCATTTTAATTAGAGAACTTATTAAACATGGTCGGTAACAATTATAAAACCGTCGGCCACATTATGATTGGCCACTTTTAATAATGCTTTCTCTTTCGAGTGAAAAGCAGCTTTCATTTGTTTTTCTTTTTCCCAACTGCTACTCTATCTACTTTTTAGTATAATATGAAGTTATTAGAATGAACTTTTGATGATCCATTTGAAAGAAGAGCTTTCAACTTCAATAGTAGAAAATTCCAATTCTCCAATATCGAAGAAACCTTTTATATATTATATTCTCTAAAGCCAATGTCCTCAGCCTCCATCTTCTTGTCTTCATACATTTGTTTATAACTAATTCTAAGCGTCTTTAAAGATAAAATATTTCAAGTGTTGAATACAGATAAAAAGCTAGTGATCCACACCTTTTTCTTCAAATAGCAACGAAATCCTTGGTAAAATAAACAGTGGGGACACACAACCTAATAATGCCTTTTGGCTACCAGTAATCTTCTCTCTTCCCTATTCATTGTCAGAAATTCCAGAATCTGTCTTTATTAACACAACATCAACCTGCTAGTCAGGAAATAATCTACACATGGCTCAAAATTATCATACTCCTGAAATTGTAAAGTTTCATGAATATCATCAAAATCCCAGTAAAGTGAAAATGCGAATATATGAGATTATGGGAAATGTTAGCTCACCGTTTTAAACCAAAATTTATGAAGTATGGAGCTGGTTTTTATGATGACTAAAATTTAGCATATGGCATAAAAAGTGAGTTCTATAAGCCCGGATTTAGATAATGGGATTAACAAAACACTTAGTCCAAGATAAGCTAACTCACATAACAAACAAACATAGGTCAACTTCTACACAAACTTAATCCATTACACCATTTCTCAAACAGGGCATATAGAGAATACAACGTCAAATAAGCATAAAACAACTTGAAAGCCTCATAGTTGACAAAATTCCCTACACCAGAGATGTCAGAGACCAAAAAACAAAGCTTAATCTTCAACTAGCAATCCATAAGAATCAAACCCAAATCCTCAATTGCAAATCAGAAATGTAAGAATGAACAGCAAAGAAAAACAGAAAAACTCACTGGAAACGCGATCGTAAACATCAGCAGCGGACTCTCCTTCAGGGAATCGATAGAAGAATCTCCCAAATCTCTCCCTCGTTTCCTTCACAACCTTCATCCTCTCCTCCACTTGAAAATTCCCAAAATCCTGTTCTCTGATTCTACACTCCTCCCTAACGCCAATAATCCTCTTCTTCGAAAACGCACGGCCGATCTCACGAAGTGTGGATCGGGTGCGCTCGTAGGGCGAAACATAGAAGTAGACTCGCCAATGAGGGTTCGTTCCATCATTGGACAACAATCTATGAAGCTCAGTACCGGCGATTCGAGCCTGAATTAAACCTTCTTCTGTTAATGGGACTTTGTAATCAGGGGTTGTGGTGTAGGTTGCAGAGTTGAGATTACCCTGAGATTCACCGTGACGGACCAAGATTATGCGCTTTGGGAGGATGGAGATTGGCTTCCGATGGGTGTGATTCTGATGGGTTTCGATGTTTGGTCGCATCGGTTTCACGATTGGGATCCAAAATTTGATGGGTTTTGATAGTTTCTTCAAAAAGGATTCAAATTGTGAATTGAGAAATGGAAAATGGGAATTTGGAGATATGGGTTTTGTGAGAAATTGAAGTGCGAATGAATATATTCCGTGGGCTGTAGCTATTATGAAGATTTCAGATGTCAAAGATGATGTTCGAAGATTTGGAGTTCAAACAACGCCAAAGTTCCTTACTTTATTTATATATCATTCTTCCACCCAAGGTGCAATATCTTTTATTTTTCTTTTTATTTAAATGGTACAACAAAAATTTTAAATCTTACTTTCATTTATTTTATTATTATTATTGGAGTAAAATTGAGGTTATATATTTATATATATATATATATATATATATATATATATATATATATATATGTTGGTT
>JBBPDJ010000008.1:929720-942935 GCA_037974625.1 Cucumis cinereus | reverse complement strand
TATATATCTAATGTTACTTTGTTATTCTAAAGAAAGAATAATTCAGTAGTGTGTGATCAGAAGAAACTGAATGGGTCTGTTGCACCGTCGTGGAAGTGGTGGTTTCCGGTGGGCACAACGGGTGATATTAGGTTTGATAATGATGAGTTTTGGCATTTGCATTACGACGACGTGGGTGTTCATGTTCATCCACAATCCTTCCATTCCTTGTCCTTCTTCTTGTTACTGTGATTGCTCTTTACAAGACTTTCTCCCAATCTCTTGCAGTAAGTTCTTTCTGCCTTTTATAAATTTTCAATTTTCGATGTTCGTTAATTTGTAAATATAACAAAATTGTCTGATCACTTATAGGAACCAAATTGACAACGTAATACTGTTCACAATTAACAAAAATTGACGATTGTAAGTGACAAATTTTAAGAATTATTGGTCTTTTTTTAGCTCAATAGGTAGGGTTTAGTTCTAATTTTAAGAATGTCATGAATCAACCCTAGGGTTAATAGTTAAGAGAGATCAATTTAATTGTGGAATATTAAATCTTATTCATCATTTTTAATTATGTTTTTATTTTGTTTGGTATTTTGGAAAGAAAAAAAAACTTTTGAAATTTTGAAATAATTTCAAAATAATATTCTTGGACATAATTATTTTAAAAAAAACATCAAAACATTAGACCCTAAAAACTCTCATTAATAAATCTTAAGTAGGCTATATCTTAAGGTAAATTTGATTATTTCAATTAATTCTCCCCTAAAACCTCTCATCCATGCTATAATAATCATATTATTGTTAATACTAAAAAAAATAATTTATTATAATTTTCGTTAATTTATTATTTTGTGATATAGTTCTAAGAAAATCATAAGTTGAATATGCTCTTATTCATTTGTCTTTTTTAATATATTATTATACTGCTAAATTAAATCAATAACAAAATTTTCAAAAATCAATATATATATATATATATTCTAAAATTATGTTATTTATTTAAATTTTTTGTTTTTCTTTTTAAAACCTTTGGCTTAATTATTGTTATTTACGGTTTTTAAAATTTATATAAAAATAATAATAAACAAAGAAATTAAAAAAAAAAAGAAAAAGTAATGCTTCCTTATCTTTTTCTCTTTATATATATATATATATATTTATATATCATTTTTAAATTATGAATATTATCATTAAATATTTTAAACATTTATCAATCACAGTTTGTCACTGTCATCTAAAATTATCTTTTCTCTTATTACAGAGTTCATCAACTACAACAACTCAGTTGGAGGTCAGTTTACTCTTTTCAACTTTACCTTAAAATTTTACTCTAATTGTTGAAATTTTTGGTCTTTTAAGTCAGATCATAAAACAACACAAAATTGTAACTTTAATCTTTCAATATAAATATTAAAATTGATTAAAATGGTAGGAGTGACATATAACACTGACATGAACAACTTTTGTTTTGTTTGTTTGTCTCGATGTTATAGAGATCGATCCAGAAATGATAGAAGAACTAAGGAAAGATCGAACGACACTAATAAGAGAAGAGTTGGATTTATTAAAGACGGTGAATGAAGAGAATATGGAACACTATAAATCATTGATGGGAAATGCAAAGAAATCTTCATCTCAATATAAGAAAGAGGCAGAGAATTGCAACATTGGAGTTAGAACTTGTGAGGAAGCAAGAGAAAGAGCTGAAGAAAAGCTTGTTGAAGAAACCAAACTGACTGCACTGTGGCAAAAAAGAGCTGAAATGCTTCAAGAACCCTAATTATTTTTTCAGCTTCATCTGTAATATTCTAGTTTCGTATATCTTGTTGTTTTGTTTTTAGGGTTCTTTGCAAAAAGAAAAACAAAACTAGAAAATGATAGGAAGAAACATGAAGTTTAGTTTCCATAATTTACATATATGTTTGGAAAAGATTCTTGAAAGTATAAAACGAGAAAGTTAGATAAAATGAGGAAAATAGTTAGCTTTCTTCGAGAATGTTATAACTACGAGATATATGGTTTGATCTCCTTCCCAATTGAACTTTTTTAAGAAAAAGAAATTAAGATGGAGAAACTTGACTCCAAATAGAACTTTAAAGCAACACAACCATCATAGGAAGGTGAAAATATTATCTGCTAAATAACATGAATTATTTAAAATCATCAAATTCCATATAGTTCAACCAATGTAGGATATTTTCTTATATAGGTTTATACATAGGAAGAATTGGCAACAAAGCTTAGGAATTTGGAGAATTGGGTAAACTAATGAGAATCAAGATAAGTAAATACTGTCCAAGACTGCAAATCCAGCAGCAACACCACCCTCATTTGATGAAGATACTTTTGTCCTCATCAAGTAACCACTCTGCTCATTTACAATTACTTTGTCATTGTTCCTGCATCATATGAAATTCAAAAGTATCACACAGAAAGAAAAAACTAAATCAATCCAAGCATTGCTTTACTTTATGGACAAAGAACCAATTACCATTTTTAAGGTCGATGATTCGGTCTCCACCCCACAATTGTTGAACAAAAGTAATAATTATAATGCATAAAGAAAAGGACTTGAGATAATATACAGCGCTATATAGTTATATTGGAACAATTAAAACATCTCTCTCTCTTTGATATTCTTAACTTTCCTTTCTTTCTTCAACCATCATAAACCAGGTGTTATAGTTGGTTACCATCATTGAATCCCAATGAAGTTGTAAGTTGCATACCTTAAGTAAGCACCGAATATACCGAGCTCTGAAACTGCGTGATCCTTATGACAGATCCCATCTCGCACAAAAATCGTGGGGAAAACAGATGGGAATATCCTCTGCATAAGGATGTAAGCACCATCTTCTTCACTCCCTTCCTTCTGCAATCTTTGAAGGGCTTCCCTCACATCATCTCCATAAATATTATTCCCTGTGGGAGATTAATGACATCTTTGTGAACGGCTTTATTGCAAAGAAAGAAAAAAGTTGGGCAGACCACATTGAGAAAATTCAGAAGGTGATGATGGAACAGACCTCCGCCTTCTCTTTGTGGCTTCATAACGAATAATTCCGGTGTCTCAATGGCTTTTTTAACTGTATCTTTGTCATCTAAACTCCACAACCCTGCAAAACATTTCCTTATCTTGGCAATATCCTCTTCACTGTCAAGGAACCTGAGTAGAGGCTCAAAATTTCAGCTGCAAATAGAAACTGCAATAAGAAACGCTATTTCCTATATAAATTATCAATTCCCAACAAATTCATCTAAGATGATGTGGGCTTACATGTGTTATAGTTCAATTAGATGAATTGTACATTGTCTGAAAACTTCGTCATTTTTTCGCGATCATTAATCTTTTACACAACATGCTATTGATATATAGCTGTGTCAACTTGATAATGAGACATTTATTTAAGGATAGGCAATTGAGCATACCCACATCAGTTTACTTCAATAATAAACTTTATTTCTATACATTGTTTAGTTTTATAAATTTTGCTTCATTTTTATAAATGTTTCTTAGAATTTAGAAACAAGAAACGGTTGATTTACCAAACAAGTTTGTTTCTAGTCAAAAGGAAGGATGGGAACTGAAGATGCAAAAATAAATAATACCTTTCAAGAACATCTGGTTTTGCAAGTTCCTGTTGAATTTTCTTGGTGCCTACTAAATGATAAGATATGGATGGACATTTGACTGCAGACGACTGCTCCATAAGTAACCTTGCCCTCCATTCCTGAAATTTGTTACCATTCACGAGCACGATCAAGGAAAATCAAAGTCTACATTTATCCTCTGGTGAATGTAATTCCAAGACTTCATCTAGAATGATCTATAAGTAATTCAAGTTTGGGGAGATAAATTCATAAGATGACAAAGGGGAGGATTCTGGAGTTTGTACTCTCATTGTTTCAAATATTGTGGAGGTTCAACACTTCAGATTACATAATTTACTTCTCCCAAACATTTTACACAAGAACTTTAAGTTAGAAGAAGAGTCAATGGATTGCCGGTATATCCACAAAGCCAGCATGAAGAAAGGCCAGACAAAGTTGATAAGGAATTCAACTTCTCTCTAAAATCCTCCGCGATTGAATTTACTTTTTCTTGTCCTAAAATCTCATGAAACTATTGAAATTCATCAAGAAAATTGAGCTTCTTCCTAGAATGAATGGCAACACTAATGCATAGCAGCAACAGCAAGCCCATCCCAAAAGAATACATTTAATCCTAATTCCTAAGAAAAAAAGGTCTGCTGCAAGCAGTAGCAGAATGAAGCAGTTGCTCACCGATTCAGACGGATAGTCCCTAGGCGTATATCCAGCCCTGAAGTACACAACAGCAATTGCTTGGCCATCCCTGCAGGGGGAGAAGTTCTCAAGAGTTATAAGAAACATAAACCTGTAACCAATTTTCTGAAGGGAAAACCAGATTAGATATTCAACATTACTTACACAATGAGTGTTCCATCGGATCTCAGTACACCCTCTCTATCAATTTCTGCTAGAGTTTTCCGGAGAGTCTTGACGTTATGTGTATAATAAAGCTAAGGAACATTTACTTGGGAAGCTCAAAATGTATCAAATTGATCAAATTGTCAAAAAGCAACAATTTATTTTCAATCTGTATAGTTTTGGTCAGAAGTAAATTGAAAATTAAGAAAATTGATCAATGCTTTCTAAAGTAGACCGACAAAAGTGGATATCTTTTCCTCAAGTTAACAGAAAGCCAGTGTTGATCATACATGTTTCGTTCCTCAGCTTGAACCACAAACAAAATAACAGCACTGCAGAAAATAATAACCCATGTTACATGTGCTGCAATAGATTTCTAGGAATGGAGATCAATAAGAAGGTCAAATTATCAAATCTAACCTTGGGTCCTTATATTCGGTCCAAGCTTTGGCCAGTACCTCAGCATATTGGTTAGCAGCATCGTTTTCAGGAATATTTCTATAGTCCAATCCGAGGACTTCCCCATATTCACCAAGTAGATCCCTGGCAGGATAAAGAGACCAAATGTGAAATCAAGCATGGAATAAATAATGTTCTTTTACTGTAGACTGTATTGTGAAGGCAAAGCTCAGAGTTATCACAAATGATCAAGAGACTTTTTTTGGAAGAAAAGCAACATGCTCTTGGACATAAATTCTTAGAACAACACCGACCTAAGCACTTATTTTGCTAATTCCCATATTTTCAAGTCCCACAAAAAAAAATTAATAAGAGATGATGAAGCTTCTTACTGACGAGATGATAAGTATAATGATAGAGGGAAATCTGAGGAAACTCTCCCCTTACTGAGTTACTAGTATTCTCAGTAAAAGTATTATCATCTCCCAATTCCTAGTTCCTACAGTCCTAACTCCTACTATTGTTTATACAATGTTACTTACCGGTCTTTTCATATGCTAATCTAATTTAATGATTAAGGCTTTCAGATTTCTTAAATACAAACACTTTCCATACGTTAATAATTCCATTTTGACTGTTAATTACCTCCTGATTGATTTTCTCTTGTGTACTTCCATGTTTGAGTCTAACATAAAAATAGAGGTGGAAGCACACTGCACTAGAGGATTTTTCTCAAATTATTTCAATTGGTAGAGGTCAAAGAAAGCTCACAATTACAAAAGGGTGGGAAAGGAGACCAGAAAAAAACTGATAGTTTCCATTAGTATTTGTTTGGGCTTGTTTGGCCCGTAACAGAGACTATCGTTCCATGATAGAGGAGGTGTTCCAAGTTGCAAACCCCTTTTTGGGATAAGGGCATGGTTCTTTGGCAGGCTTGTTCCTTCGCTGTTTTGTTAAGTGTCTAATTAGAGAGAAACAGTAAAATTTTTGGAGGAGTGGAGCGGTCATGGAAGAGGTTTAGGATACCGTCAAATTTAACACTTCTTTGTGGGCTTCAACGTAATTATCAGCTAGATTTTATTCCTTTGGATTAGAGTTTCCTTCTTGATTGAGCTCTACTTGTTGGGCTATTTTTTTTGTATGCCTACGCCTTGCACGTTTTTAAGTGAAATTTTGGTTTCTCAAAAAATAAATAAATAAACATAGAACTAAAAAATGATCTGTTGAGTGCACACATTTTTTACTGATGAAAGAAGTAATACCTTAATTGGAGGAATTTTTTTTAATGGAAACAAAAGTTTTCATAAGTATAATGAAAAGCTACACTAAATATCCGTAACATTTACCTATGAAGTTCACTGACTAGACAACTAAGTCCAGGAAATGAGCATGATATGGTGTTGAGCTCTACTTGAAGAAGTAATTTTGTTTTATCATCAAGCATATAATCTGAGCGATGTAAACCCACGCGGATTTCCTGCTTGAACAGTTGGAGAAGTTCATTAAAATCCTTCATTTAAATAACACGTCCCTTTTGGATAAAATTGCATAGAATAGAGAAATTAAGTAAGGCCTTTAGGACAATTAATATTATGGGGGTTTGTTATTCATTTACAAAATTCAAGCAATGAAAATTTCCTCTGTTTCTTATTCTCTATCTGCGAAGTTTTGTAAGTTTTCCATGTCACCCAGTTAAAACATAAGAAGAAAATGGAAATATGTACTGAAGTGGCTGCACCAAAAAGATATATTTTCTAAAAAACTAAAAAGTTTAAAACTTGTCATGGAACATCTGAACTTCATTCAAATGCCTACAATACAAAAGTTTGATAGTTTACTCATCATGACAACATAATACCAAAGTAATTTATCATACACTAACCTCCTTTTTGTCAATCTGAAGCATCTTGGAATGAATATCCAAAAGTCTCGACGTAAAAGCATCTCCTTTTTTAGTTCTGCAACATGAATAACATATAAAACATATTTTTTGGTAAGAGAGAATCTCCATTAGTAACCATAAAGGTAGAGAGTAGGGTTGATGGTTCTGCGCCCAAACTAGCTAAAGGAAAAATACATTCTTGGTATCTAGGTTTTGGGTCTAGTTTCAATTTGGTCCTTAGGTTTCAAAACTGTTACAATTTTACCTTTGAGATTTGAGTTTTGTTTCAATTTGGTCCATAAATTCTGGGTCTAGTTTCTATGCAGTTTTTCTCATAGCTGACCTCAAGATTCAATGGAATTTTCAAAAACGTGTTTCATAGAAATTAGAAGAAAGAGTCAACAACTAGTGTTTGTGCTGATTTTAAAAGGGCCCAAGCATACCTGGATAGTGATTCCTGTAGAAATTTCCCATCCATGCTCACTCGATCGACTAATTCATTAAATATGGAGGATAACTCACATGCTTGATTCCAATGAGTTTTAGGAAATAACCCAGGCAACAAGGCAATTGGTGAATGAGACAAACCGACACCTGGTACTTCACCTGATCTCTGCATTCAAAAACATTTGAAATGATTTTTAAAATGTTCCCCCAAAAAAAGTATGTTGCTTCAGCATCAAAACTCTCAATCCTAATTCAAATCACTGTATTGAGAAATTTCCACCACATTTTAATGAAGAAATAACACTGACTGGAATAGAAAGTATGAGCGGATATGGAATTATTGATCTTTATGTTTAGTTTTGGTATGACCACTATCTATAATCACATAAAGACTCATAGAAGCTTAGCAAAGGATCTTTCCTTGCCAATGCCATAGCAAGGTAAACGTTAAATTTGTTCTTCGGGCAACTTGTCCTTGTCTTCATGGCACCGAGAGACTCAATAGTCTAAAATCCGACGTTCTCTTTAATTGAATGTCTCTATGGAATGCACCAGCCTTTGCATTCCTACTTTAGTAATAAAGATTTGAGTTTCTCTTTACAAACTCTTGAATTTTATTGGGTCCATCGTCATTCTTGGGATGGAAAATTGGTTCAAATGATTTGCAAACATCCTTTTCAGGAGAAACCAAAGGAATGATACTCTAGGTTGTTAGAATGAAATAATAAACTTTTCAATGGTAAAGAGAAAGATTGGAGGGAGATCCTTGAGCTATGCAACGTACCATGTATCTTTTGGGTTTCTATAGATAAGGAGTTCAGTAAGTAGATTTCTTTTGTAACAAACAGTAATAGAAGAGAGTCTTGACAAGATTCATGGCTGTGATTCTAGCATGTAATTTGGGTTAGTAAACCTTGTTTTTCACATTGTAACTTTTCAAATATCAATAAAATGCTTGCTCCTACTTTCAAAAAGATGCGGAAGAGAAACACATTATAGAGATCAGTCGAGGTGGCGTAAAGCTCACCAGCCACTCATGGATATATATATATATATATAAACAATGAACGATATTCCACCATCATCAATCATCTGATCCTACATTTTTTCCAAACAAAATTCTCCATTTCCCACAGCGGAAGCAATAAAGCAAATCCATAAGAAACTCCCCACAAAAACATTTTCAACATCCACAAACCAAATAAAACCCAGAAAGCATCCACCTAATAAACTGCAGAAACTCTTACCTTCACAGACTTATCACCAACAACAAGTCCATGAAGAGAGCTCCAAACTAGAGCATCATAAACCATCTCCTGAAGCAATTCTTGATCGATTCCATGAACATCCGCCATGGTTTTCAAGGATTTCACTTGGGTTTCAAATTCACCCGCCTTGCTGCACTTCAGAGGCAAGACTTGTGAAGAAGAAGAAGAAGAAGAAAAAAGAACAGGGTATGACTTGAAATCGATTGAATTTCTGATTTGATTATGATTTGGGTATAATTTTGATGGGGCAGCGATTAGCGATGGGGAAAAGTAGAAATGATTGGTGGAGGAAGTGGGAGTGAGAGAGCATGAAGAATGGGAAGAACCCATATCGAATTTGGCTGTCTCTTGTACCTAGAAAGTTGCGGCTAAGGCCGCCATCAACAAGGCAAGGTGAGCACACCCAATGTAGTGGATGCCATTGAAAGTTTTATAAAACGTTAATGGAAAAGATGAATAGGAATATGTTCCTCTAATGATTTTTTTATTTTAACTTTTTGTTTTCTTATAGTTAATTAGGTTGATGCTCTTGGAAAGTTTAGTTGATGAACTTTGAAAGTTCCATTTAAGTGAATTTCTTTGGATTAATTGTAAGTGTAACTCTATCGCCTATAATTTAACTTTTCATACTTGACGGTTTGGACACTCAGTTCTGTGACATGAAGACCTCTATATATTTATTAGAGAAAAAAAAGAAGAAATATTGTTGATTTTTAGTTATATTCGAATGAAATTACCAACATAAAAGCAAACGTAGATTGCCCTCTCATTCTTTCTCTTAGTCTACTCTACATCACTTACTCATGATCTTTTTTCTCTCCCAACTGATATGGTAGGATTATGGTAAGTTAAAGTATCTTAGTTAATCATTGATTAATTAGGATTACGGTAAATTAAAGTATCTTAAGCGGGAGAAAGATGAGAATAGAAGCTTGGAAGAGAAATCGGAGAAAAGTCAAATGAAGGAATTTGTCATATACTTAAATTTTTCATAAATCAATGACATGCATGCAATTATACCATCTAAATTCGTCATCCATTATAGTTTCTCAAATGTGGATTTACTAACTTTTTTTTTTGTGATGTTTTTTGTTTTTATAATTTTTCCAAAAATAGCCATCAAAATCAACTTTTTATTGATATTTTCATCCAATTTTTTTTTAAATTAAGACGTTGAGGTCGATATTTTAAACCTTAGTTCCAACTACGGATTAGTTAGCACATTGTAACAAAGTCGTTGACTCATTCCTAATTTTATAATTTAACCAAAGCATGAACAACAAATAGTCACATGAACTAAAAAAAACACTGACATGAATATAATATAAATAATAAACATTGTAACTTATTTAAAACAACGTATCCAACAACATTAATATTTTATCGATATTTTCGTCAACATTTTCGTAAAATTATTAGCTCGCAACATTTCCATCAACTATCAACATTGACGTTGTAATCCTTGACAACTATTGTATAATCCAAAGAGAGTTGAATCGTAAGAAAGCTATGAATTCAATTGGTCATTCCCTTTTTCTTGCAACAATGAGTAATATATTTTGTTCATGGTCAGAAATATTAGACATTTAATCATATGATCCAACATTAAATTGGGAAGTACAACTTTGTTATTAGCTCAACCCAATATGATGTTCAATGAGTTTTTGATAAATCTAAACTATCTTTTATTGAGCCAACCTTGAGAATGGAACGAGTAGGCTTTAAGGAAGCATCATATCCACTATCAAAATCAAAGGATTTTGACTTTATTCCTTTTTTCTTCCTCCTCTCCTTCATGATAGAATCAATATCTTCAACTGTTTCACTGATACTAACCATTTTCTTTGGAGCTTGTTTTGTTGTCGAAGGCAACGATACAAACTCATCACTTTTCTTATCAGTTTCTTTTCTCAAATCGATCTCCTTCGGTTCTTTAAGATGATCTTTTGTGAGAGACGAAGCAAAATGATCTGATTTCAAGGGAGTTGCAAGCTCTTGGCGCTTCTTCGTTTCTTTGAGATGATTGTTCGTGAGAGATGACGTAGAATGATCTGAACTCGAAGAAGTTGGGAGCTCATGAGATGAAGCATTTGATTCATGTGACACTGGGTTTCCAAGAGTGACAATTTCTCGAGCTTTAGATGATAAGATTCTCATAATGAAATGGAAGATTTGGTAAAATATATCCAAGAATTGGAACTTGGGTCGTTGATTGTCCATTGGAATGTTTTGGAGGGAAGGGGTGTTGGATTAAAAGAAAATGTTATGTGAAAGGAATGAAGAATGAAGAGGAAATTTGGAATAGTAATGCACCAAATGCATCTATACTTTACTTGTTGAAGAGAATACAAGTAATAGAGAATAATTCGAACCTTGGAAGGATACAACCTTAGCCCTAAAGATTTTGTTTTCCTATGAATCTATCTATCCAAAAGTCATTGTTTGACAATATTTTCGAATAAATTTAATTCATTGAAAGAACTAACTTTGTATACACAACCTCGAATATATAATTCTTTGATGTTTTCTTTCTTTCTTTTAGTACACACGTTGCAACAACTACAGGAAGAAAGATCAAACTTCTAAAGAGAAGTCATGCCAATTACAATTGAGCTACTTTGGTTCTTTGATGCTTTCTCTTGAAATTTGTACATATCCACTAAAAGAAAAGCTTCTCGTAACGGGAGTGAGTGCATCGCAAGACCAAACATTGATTGGAAAGCAATATTCAAAGAGCTATGATCAATTGATTATTGCTCACGATGTAGATGCTACATAGTTGGTTCTCATCCTTCAAACTTATGGTTGACGTCGTAGAGAATACAAAGCTCATATGTGATCAGAAGATCCTTTCAATTGGCTAGAATCCACTACTTGAACGAAACTAGATCTTATGGAACCATATTGAATATTTGACAAGACATTCCGTACCTTGCTAAAAAACCCAAGTCGAATCTGAATGAAGTTTTAATCTTCCAAGCTTTCTTGGAACTTTGACTTTGAAGTCTTGGGGAACTTAAAAAACTTTTTTTTTTTTTTGTCTATTGAGTCGTTAATGAGAGTTGTGCTTTTCAAAATTTTAAGCTCCGTCTTCACAGTTTTTTGAATCTTATGTTGAACAAACTATAGAGCAGTAGAATAATTGGCTAGGAGGATTTGAAAGGCAGTCAGAAAAAGGATTTTTTGCTCCCTGAATAGATAGATTCGATCATGTATTGACAACTATTTAGAGAAAGGCTCTTAATTACGCAGATTCAGATGACCTGCAGTCTATGTGTAGAGCTCCCCTGTGATCGGTTCAAACCAAGAACAATGAAGTAATCGATTCATGCCCCTGAAAACAAAGAAAACCTGCAAAACAGTACAACGGGAAAGAGAAGCCTCATAACAAAACAGACAACCACAAATGAGCTTAAAATGGTTTTGAGGGTAAGGATTTCCTAGTGAACGTACATCTGAGAAACCAGTAAACATATATTTGAATAATCACTGTCACGATTATCTCTAGAGACAGCTTGAACAAGGAAGATGCCAAAAATTATTAAAATTAAGAATCATAGGAATCTCTCTCCTATTGATAGCATAATTTAGGACATCTGAATCTTATATGATAAAATAATAACCAAATTATGAAGAAAACAACCTGTTGATCTACAAAATTGGATAAAGAGGGATGTGAGGTTGAAGAAGATGATATTAGGTTGGAATTCTCCCACAGAGACGCCAAAAAGCTCCCTCGTGAAAAAGAGATTTCTCAAATACCCAGATATCACGGACAAGCACCTAAAAGGAATAGAACATAATATATAATCAAAATTGTTGCTATGAAAGAAAATTCAAACTATAAAGGAATCATGATAAACCTTTATTTATTTCAGTTTAGTTGTGGGGAGCTAATTTAGTGTAATATTTAATTTTTAGATATTTATTATCCATTGTAGAATAAAAATGGTAAACAAATCGAAGGGAGTGAATATGATATAATTTGGACGGTATAACATGCACTTGCCTCCTTAGATTTATCTCCAGCAACGACAGCTCCTTCAGAATTATATGCTTCAAACTTCTACAAATGCAAGTTAAGTGAGCATCTTCATAAGAAGAGAGATGCTTATAAGACTTCAAGTTAATCAAATTTACAGAAATATTTGATGAAACATAGACCTTTTGTTCATAATTACAAATAATTAAAACCTTTTCATAGCCCCAAGAATGTTCTCACCGTTGTGCTTTCCAGGCTCCTAGTCTAGGGCTGCCTCAAATTCTTTTTAACCTCCATTTCGTAGCCTTTCTTGGGATGTTTTAAGGAAAACGTCATTTACCTCATAAACCCTTCATTACCCCTAGGACAACTTCTATTCTTTGTTTTAAGGATCAACACGATCAACAAAGCTCTTTTATTTATGGTTGGAAAGGAATCAAAGGATTTGCCATAACAAGTATCTCCCTTCGGCTCAATCGTTTTGAATCATCATAATCTAGGCTTTTCTTTGGTGCTCTCTTTATAAATCTTTTGTGTGTTTTTCTTTACATGATATTTGTTTAAATTGGAATGTTTTCATTTTTCCTTGTAATCCTTTTAAATTTTTATTTTTCCTATTATATCAATCACTTGTGGAGTTTGTATCTTTTAAGCATTAGCTGATTTGCATTTATTTCGAAGAAAAGTTTTGTTTCTTCTTCAAAAAAATAATAAGTTGAATAAAAAAATAATAATAGAAGAAAAGAAAGAATAACACCGGGTATACGTGGAAAACCCTAGTTCAGGGAGAAAAAACCACG